>WOGP01004802.1:0-13684 GCA_015342065.1 Leptinotarsa undecemlineata
TTCGAAATTTCGAGCAATAACTGCTTTTCTGAACATTTTTTGGAAAAAATGTCAAATTTGACAGGGAAGAAAAATCACTTGATCGGTTATATGCATGATATTTGGCATCATTTTTAAAGCACAACCTAATGGAGATATCAAAAGTTGCTTGAAGAGATGAACAAAAACAAATCCCATTTGATGCGGACTTTATGTGTGACACTGTATATTCATTTAAAAGATCTCTGCTCACTATACCGTACCAAACCATGATCGTGCTAGAACCGTATCAGACACGAAAAATAAGGCGACACGGTCTACCTTGCCCACTGTTCTGAGCCCGAAAGCAACAAGTATAATGACCGTATCATAAGGGTATGATGACCGTTAGATACCCGTTTGACAACTGTAGGTAATGTGAAGTATTGTATGTTTTCCCGGCTTACTCATCAGTGTAGTGTGAACGTGTAGAAGAGTTTACCAAGAAGAACGAATATGGTTATTAGATTATCTATATTTCAATGGAATGTATTTCTGAATGAATTTGAATATGATTTACAATCCGTTTATACACCGTTTCGCTGCGGGCGTTGGTTCATATAAATCGTATGAAAAAATATTTTTTAGCATGTGCCGGTACGTTTACGGTCATGTTTTGGTACGGTATAGTGGGCAGAGACCTTAATATTATCATTTGGATCCAGTCTAAGCTGAGCATACAATCGATCTATTCATAAATATGAATACTGGGAATTAGCGAAAACGAGCAAAGGGTGCGACACCAACCGTCAAAAGTCTGAACTTCCAGAATAGGGAAAACAAACCCAGTCTCCATTTGTTTGCGTGTAATTTGAGCAGTGGTTTAGAAGAGATTTCTCAGTTTCTGAACGAATTTTGTGAAGTTTTTTGTGTCAGAATACTGATTTAGATTGGACTAATGACTAGCAAGTGCAAGAGGTATTGTTCGGTGCCGCAGTGTAACCAGTATAAAGATACAAATGTATCGATACACAGCTTCCCCGCAGATGCAAAGTGTGTCAGAACGTTTTAAAGATTGGGATACAGATCGCAGGAATGGGTGGGTTCTCATTCTCCTATATTGGTCATTGGTCTGAACACATTTAAAAAACGTATTTTGGATACAATGAAAAAAAACAAATATAACTCAAAAACGGACAATAAAGAATATAATAGGGGAGCCCAAGCGGGGATTTC
The DNA here is from genome assembly GCA_015342065.1 of Leptinotarsa undecemlineata. Taxonomy (NCBI): domain Eukaryota; kingdom Metazoa; phylum Arthropoda; class Insecta; order Coleoptera; family Chrysomelidae; genus Leptinotarsa; species Leptinotarsa undecemlineata. The sequence goes on from WOGP01004802.1 coordinate 1,195, forward strand.
GGGATTTACTAAAGCGCGGCAGATTAATATACAGGGGGATACCTTGCACCCGGTTAAGTACCTCCACCAAATATGAGCCCCATTTATAAGGCCCCCTGTGAGGGATAAAGGATCAGATTAGTAAAAAAAAAATTCATCATCAGAAATTCTCGAGCGCTTCAGATTAAAGTAGGTTAATTACCTGCTAAAAAGTGACAGTTTAAGAGTGACGTAAAGAAAGGGGAGGGCAGTAAAGTTGTAGAAAATAACGTAATTCCGACATTCTCGAACGTAGCTAATTTTTTTTTTTTAAGGAAATAATTCAAGGATAACGAAAAATATATAATCTGACAATTTCCGCAAGCCGAAATTACAAAAATTCGTCGATAAAGTTTAATGCGTGCAGCTGTGTGATACCTATATTTCCCTCTCCGAGGTTCTATTCCTCTATTCTCTTTTCACTTTTTTTCTATGTATTACTCTCTCACTCCATCTCCACTCTGAATTCTGTTGCCCTGACGTCATCACAGCTGGTCACAGAGACTCGTTCGTGATGAAGATAAAGATGTGGATTAATTTATCAATTCATTGATGGATGTAGCCATTACTACGTGGTAGGAAATCATAATGAAGAAAACAGAAATTGAAATTTACAATATACAATAAACTTATATACACTATATAAATTTGAAAATGTATTTATAGGACGAAACTGCAGTAACGTAAGTTACAAATAAAAGTGGTAAAAATATGGAAAGTTTCATTTCTCTTTTCTTCATTAATCAATCAATTGATTATAAAAAATTAATTTTTTGAGCATTTAAAAAAAATTATTATCCTATTAATACAAGTATTCTACTCAAAAAACATACACCTATTCATTTGCATGCTATTTCCTGAGCTTTTCAATTAATTAAGTTTAATGAATTAAAAAAAAATATTGTTTTTGTCAGAATAAGCGAATCCCTCTAGATAATCGTCAGATTATGAGACAGCACGTCTAAAACATAAAGATGAAATATATCTTAATCTGACGCGCTTGAGTATTTCAAAATTGCAATTTTTTCTGCACATTATAATAATGGCCGCGAGTTTGCATCAGATCGAAATCGTCAGATTATTGAATGAGAGTTTTTTTTGTTGCACTTAACACCCCCTTAGAAAATCCGACGCGCTCGATTAAATTTTTTTCTTTTCACTTTTAACCCTTACGTACAACGATCCACATCATGCAAACGATCACATCAACATACCAACATTATTAAAAATACGTAGGACATTAATGTTATTAATATCAGACGCGCTCGAGTATGTCCATGCAAGAGTATTTTTTTACATATTTTAAAATCTATAGCCGCTTTCCCCACCGATGAAAAGGTATATATTATATAACATTAATTTCTTCATATCATCTAAGCTTAGCAACCTAATATGTATCAATGACGCTCGAGTAAAACCCCATTTTACATATCGGGGCTCCCCTGCTAATATAAACATCGACTACATATAACACATGACAAACGATACTGAGACTAATACACATCATAGCCAACATAGAAAAAATATAGAGTGTAATAAAGCTCAAAAATGGACAATACAAAGACAATCTACATATGAAAACTCACAAGAACGACAAATACAGAGAGTAGAGCCAACACAAAAAAAATATGAAACTTTCTATGTTTCGAAACATTTACTTTCACATGGACAATGAATTACACGAAGAAAAAGTTATATTTTCCAATTATATATAGAGGAGTAGAAAAAGCAAGTATTTTTCCTATCCATTGTATAGCCTAATTCCTATATTATCTGTTCTGTTGAGCATATTAACTATAGGAAATATGTCTCATTTATTTTTCGTATTTGGTCTACATCCACACAAATAAGGATTGTGTTAAATTGCAAAGAATCGTATGTTAAAAAACTCCTTGAAAGCTATTTTTCAGTTTTTTTTTGCCATGACCTACAGGTTTTTATGCCTGCCATTTTGTCTACTAATGCAATAGACATTATCGAAAGGGATATAGTAATGGTCGAGTTGGTGCTCGAGATGTCGTTGTTTCCATTCCGAACGCGGTAACTACGATACTGGTATTTGACTCTAGTTTTATATTATTATTAGTGGGCGTAGCGTGGTCTCTCTCAATTGGATTACCTGATCTTGTTTGTGTATTGGTAAGACAGGTAACCAGATTTTATTAATGTTCATTGCCTCTTCTTTTCTATTGAAATTATTCCTGTGTTTCGAATTTCCATTGGCTCTATATATTCGTGGATAGCAACTTTGGGTTTTATCGAGTATTACTTTATCTTCGAATGAGATAATGTACGTGCCCTCTTTGTTGAAAGCATGTTCAGCTACAGCTGATTCATCGGTTTGTACGAGTCGACAATTTCTCTTGCGTTCAGAGAAAATAGTACCCACACTTCTTTTCGTGGTTTCAATGCAGACCGACCCGTATCTACAAGTAATCCGGTACCTATATAGTTATTGTTGGCCTTTACCAGAGTTACCCCAGCTAGGCTGGTAAAGAAAAAAGCTTTTCTTTCTTATGTTAAAAATGTTAAAGACCGGATTGGGAGAATCTTAGAGAAACACGACGTGAAACCAATATTTAGGCCAACAAAAACTATCAGATTAAGTTTAAGGTCAGCTAAGGACTCCAGAGAACCTTTAGCAAACCTGAGTATTCTGGATCTCAACACAAGAGAAATTGTCGACTCGGAGAAACCGACAAATCAGCTGTAGTTGAACATGCTCTCAACAAAGAAGGCACTCATGTTATCTCATTCGAAGACACAGTATCTAATAGTCGATAAAACTCTGCTACCCGTCTTTACAGGTACCCAAACAAGGTCAGGTAAATTCAATTAGGAGAAACCAAGCCACGCCCAAGGGTTCGGAACGGGAACAACTTGAGAATCAACTCAGACAGTTTTGTTAAGGACAAAACACTTCTCGTGGAAGTATCTATGAAAGAAAGACAAATCCCCAACCTTTCTTCGATGTTTCAGACTATCAAGGTTGCAAGTGATGTTCACGTCTCCAGTCAGGCGGATGCTTCTTTTCTGGATGGAATCCAGCAGCTTCAGGATATGCTTAGGGGTGGAGCTTCATACATGAGAACAATATTCCATGCTTTATAAAGCATGAAAAATTGCTGATGTGCTTACAGTTTTCTGGTTCGGAACAATGTTCCAAGCTTTAGAGAAATAACCTTTGCAATTCCAGACATATTGGTGTCAATTTTAATCCCCCAACAAACTTATCGAAGCAGAAAACGGAATTGTCTGTTCTATTATATCCGGTTCGAAGACATTTACCTTTCTGGAGGAAACCGATGCCTGGGTTTTCATAGCATTGAATTGAAGCTGGTTAGTTATGCCCCATTTCGAAATCACTTCTAGATCCTCAATAAGATATGCAACCTCCTGCTGGCGGTAAAGATGTGCATTCAGAGCCGATGTCCTGGAATCCAAATGGAATGATGAGACAATAATTGTACTGTCATCAGCAAACCAATATATTGGTTTCTTTGTTTTTCCCAATAAAAAAGAGGCTAGCAGACAATATGGATCTCTGGGAAACACCAACATTGATGGTAAAAGTATTCGAGAGATATCCATCGACGGTCACTTCCAGGGAAGCTGGAGAGCCACACACAAAAATGATCCGGCAAGCCATAGCATCAAAGTTTGGTCAGCAAACACTCATACCACAAACGGTCAAAAGCCTTAGAAATATCAAGTGTAACAGGTCTTGACTCCCCATGTTTCTTGATTGCTTTATTCCAAATATGAGTGACATACGATAGAAGGTCGCCTGTTGATCTTTGTTTCCGAAAGCCCTATTAGTGATCGGTCAAGATGTTAATCCTTACGAATATTTATAATTTTTGATATCACTGATAGATAGCAAAGCGACTGGTTTATATTTATTTGGAAGATTTTTCTTGCCTTTTTTGGGAATAGCCTGAACGCGAGCAATCCTCCAACAAGAAGGAAAAACCCCTTCCTTGTAAGATGGGTTGAAAAGCCTGCAAAATACTGGTGGGAGTTTATTTGCGCACTTTTTAAATAAGATGACGGGCACTTCATCAGGACCAGACGCCTTGTTGATATTGAGTCATTTCAAAATTAGCCTGACTAGCATATTCGTCACGGTCAGGAATCCTGATTGGCTCATTTCTTATCTGAGTAAGTCCGCTGCTTATTTCAAAAGCCTCAGCTTCGCGACCTTGTTCGTCGTTAATATTTGAAAATTAGAGCCATTCGATATTATGGACATTGAAGTGACCGAACATGGCAATTTTGGCACTGGGATAATTGATTGTTGAGGGTTGATTTAAAGGGTTGTTGTTCGTAAGGGCTGGATAATGAAAAAATTGACAGATTGTTCTTCTGACTTCAGATTACAAATAGTCTATCAAGATGTACTTTTGATGCATTGCACCAGTTAATTATGCCATATTTTTTATAAACTGAGTAAAAAGTGAATATGTTGCATGCACTGTACTTTGATTTAAAATATTTTTAAATTTTTCTCATAGTAAAACTTGACTTATTTAGTTTAGTGCACATATTATTTCAAGTTGGAATTTATCTGTACTCTTAGAAATGTAGTAGAAGTTTTGTTATCTCGATTAGAGCAATTTATTTCAGAAGTGTTTCTGTTTTTTGTTACATTGTGTCAATCATGATTAATATTTCTCGAATATGCCTGGGTGAATCACTTAAGGATTATCCGTTATGATTTTTTTGCTTAGATGCATCATCTGCATACAATGTAGTTCCTTTGTCTGGACAGCTCAAGTACGGAAAGTCGTTAATATAAATTAGAAACAGAAGTGGTCCCAATATTGATCCTTGTGGCACTTCTTGTAATGACTTTTTCACTTCTAGTATTATTCAGATTTACGTTTTGGTATTTTTCAGTAAAGTAGAATTTCATTATGTCTAGGCAGACATCTCTTAGCCCATGAAAATCTTATTTATTAATAGTAAAAGATACAGCAGCACATTTCAATGAGACTGAAATATCTCATTACAAAAAAGTAATTTAAATAGGTCAAATCGACTTAAAAAAATCAACTCGAAATTATCAAATAATATTGGTATATTTACACAAAATTGACCAATTAAACAAAATGAAACAAATTAGGGGGTCTACATTTTTTGAGGTTGTGCCCGCAAAGTCATAATTTATCATGAAAAATGATAATTGAAACGTTCTATGTTTTTACTACTTCCATTTGTAACTAACGTTACTGCAGTTTCGTCCTATTAGGACATTTTCAAACTCATACATTAAACCATCAGAAGATGACTAAGACTATTTAGTCATCTCCTGATAATGCTTACTTGGTTAAGTTGGGTTGAAGTAAATTAGTACCGTTGAAACATAGAATTTTTAAAACTGTTGTGGTTTGAAAAAATTTTTAATAAAATCTTTGAAAAATCAACTATTAAAGTGTTGTTTTCATTTTCCAAGTTTCAAGTAGGTTAGGTTAGGTCCAAAGTAAGTGGGTCTAACTTTTAAGTGTATTAAATTCTGTTTGTTTCAACAAAAGATCATATTTTCAGTTCCAACCTGCAGTCTAGTTCGTCAAAAAGATTACCATTATACCAACGGAACATAATTGATATAATTATATAAGAAGATAAGTTGATGAGGGCAAGGAAATTAAAATTCAAGAGGTACAAATAAATAACGTATATTATACATCCGTTAACAAAGAAAAAAGTATTGATTTTTAAAAAGAATAATATTAACTTAAATTGGTATGTACACAAAAGCATAAAAATTATATTGATTGCTTAGAAATTTATAGGTTTTCCGAAATATGCAGCCAAATTGGCTTCTCTCAATGCTTCAGAACAAGTAGGATGAGCGTGGCAGACTCTAGCAATGTCTTCGCTAGAGGCACCGTACTCTTGGGCTAACACAGCTTCGTTAATGAGTTCTCCAGCAGTTGGGCCGATAATATGGGTTCCCAAAATTCGATCAGTTACTTGGTCCGAAAGCACTTTGACGAATCCGTCAGTATCGTTATTGGTTTTGGCTCTTGAATTTGCAGCGAAGGGAAATTTACCAACTTTATAATTTATTCCCTCCCTCTTGAGGTCCTCTTCACTCCTTCCTACCCAGCCAACCTCGGGGTGGGTGTAAATTACTGACGGCACACAGTTGTAATCGATATGTACTGGCCCACCCATTATGCCTTCTACACATACAATGCCTGAAATATGAAAGTTAGTAATTAATGACAGCTACATCATAAATATGCTGAAAGCAATGGCACACCAAAGCAACACTTCTGGAATTTTTTGTGACAGTCCCTCGCAAATGGTTGATTTGAATATATATTGCCGCATTTTTTTTATAATATGCTATAAACATACAATGTTTAACAATAACAGGGAAAACACAATAATTCAAAAACTAACTATCACATAACTAAGTACGAACAGAGCACATTCGCCTTGGTATTTCTACGAGAAATGAAGAGAGTTAAGGAAAAACTTTCAGCTCAGTTATATGTGGGTCCATGAGGAGCATATTCCAAAATTATTTTGAAATATACAGGGTGACTTTCAAAAAAGTTACATACCATAGTTATATTTTTTCTTATGGAACACCCTATATTTTTTAATATTTTTAGATACTACAGACAAAATAAAGTTTAGTTACTATTATATTTCCCATATTCAAAACTGGCCGTTTCTGAGAAATTTAAAAATACAGACCATAATTTAAAAATTGTTTTCACCCTGTAACGTGTAACGAGCTGCTCGTGATAAAAGTACTGCTTACCTCAAAGGTTGAAGTTGACTACGACATGAAATTTTTAATGCAATATTATTCAGAGTAGCAAAAAAAAAATGCCTCAAAATTTGGACACACATTTAATTAAATAACTTCTTAAAGTTGAATGGAACACCTCGTATTTGGTGGAGTAATTTGACGCAAAAGTAGAATCCCTTCAAAACTATACTAGGGTTCCCTATACCTATCTCTTCTGGTTTTTACACAAAAGGCTTTTTTATATTTTACGTATAAGAAACTTGTTCATCTTAGAAATGGAACACCCTGTATTGTTATGAAAAGCAAAAAAGCATCATTGAAGTCATTTTATCGAAAAATTAAGAATCTTAAATAGTTTATTATTTCAATAATGCTCAAAATGGTGTCCATTATGCTCGATGCATAGGCGAACTCTTTCTTGAAGTGAGTGCTGAACTCTGGATAACATATTATGCAATATAGAATGAAACACTCTTCTTATTCCCGATAAAAAGTAGTTCTATCCATCTATTTGGATATTGTCGATCTAACTCGTTTCTAACATGTCTATCACAGTGTGCAGGAGCACCATCTAGCTGCATCCACATCCGTTGACGAATATTAAGAAGTATACTTTCCAATAGCATAGACAAATTATCCCTAAAAAATCCGAGAAACATGACACCGTTTAAATGACCATAGTACTACTATTCAAGGTACATCAAGTAAATTTGGTAATATTTTGTGATATTTCTAACATGTTGAGCATATTTTTTATTCTTGTACTGTAGTAATCATTATTAGAGAAATTAATATTGAAGTCCCCCGCTATTATACATTTGATATTGATTCTAGATCACTGATATGCATTTGGAGGGTGATATAAGATACCTTATTAACAGTTACTTATTGGAATATAAGATTTTTATAACTTTACACCAATTGTTCCTTTCAGGGTGAATATTCTGAAGTTAGTGAACATAATATCCGATGTAACATATATTAGCACTTTGGTATTATGCGTTATTACAAAATAACTTTCAACTTTTATAAAAGAAGAAAGCGGTATTTAGAGCCGCATACTTTACAAGTTTCACTTTCAGTGAATCTATAATTAACTTTTTTTGTTTTTACATCTTGCTGCCTGTCCACACCTCAAATAAGACTCACATTAATCTTGCCCTAATACAATTTTTGGTTAATTTATTCATTCACACTTAAAATTAAATTGTGGAAATGTTCATGTACAACCACAGTGTGAAAAAATGTGATGAATACAATAAAATTCTGCAATAAAAAGAAACTAACCTTCATCTTCAGCCTTATGTGCGAGCATTGGTCCATGAATGCAATCCCCAATAGCATAGATATTGGGAATTACTGTTTGGAATACAGAATTCACAGGTATCCTGCCCTTTTGATCTTTCTCAATACCAATTTCCTCTAAACCTAATCCAACTGTGTATGGCCTTCTACCTACACAAACTAGCAATACGTCACATTCCAACTGTAAATACAAAAACCAATATAATAATATTATATAGTTTAAAGCCGGGAATTTTTATATGCATGTTTATTTATTATGTCTGTGTAATATGTTTCAATTTCATTTAATAATATGTAGAAATTCATATCGAATATAGAATAAGGAAAATAACTTTGATTTCTACCAAGTTTATAAGACCATTTCCGAAAATGGTCTAATAAATCGAAACCGGTCGTAACAAATATTAAACTTAGTACAAATCAGACAAAAGTTATTTTCTTTATTCTATATTTAATAATATAAATATCGAGAAAGTAGTTGTTTTGATTGAGCTCTTTCCTCAAGTTTGTGGTTTGTATCTGGATGACCAATCCAATTTCATAAAGAGTTTTCATCCCTCTTTATATATAGCTGGAAAACTAAAAGGAGAAAAACTATTTTCCAAAATCTTTTCACAAATGCAACTTTTTGTCTGTTCTAGTTGTATCTGCTATCAAAGACCATCAATACTATAATCAATTCTGAGATGATTGACCTAAAATTACTTGAATTCAAAAAACTGAAATTCAATGACAAGCTGATGCAATGTAACCTCATCAATCCTAACATCGAGCAAACCAAAATGTTCTGATTTCGCAAAGGAATTGTTACTGACTAATTTTTCAATTCTTATAAACCCCCTCATGAATCTATATGGATGATTCACTAATCCTTTGTTATGTCTTCTCGAATAGTAAACCAAATTTTGTCATGTTAACAGACTTGGTCATATTTGCCAATTTTGTAGCACTATGCATATTTATGGATTGTTCAAAATATTTATTAATAATATTTTTGACTACATTTTGTTCATAATGTTCAACAGCCAATAATTGTGGTCCCAATCATCAATCGATAATAAAAACTCTGGATAACGTATACAAAAAAAAGTATTTGAATAACACATTAAAAGAAAAACATAACTTCTCAAATAAGAATACCCACCACTTCTTGCTTGTTGGAATCTTTTACATCTTCAATGTTAACTTTGATGACACCTCCTTCCTTCTTAGCTCCTGTTACTTTAGTTCCCAATTTGAAATTGAGACCTTGTTTTGTGAGTATTTTTTGGAAACTTTTCGCTACTTCACCATCGATTCCAACTCCACCGATTGTAGGCATAAACTCTATTGCTGTTACTTCTGAACCAAGGCGGGACCAAACAGAACCCTTTCCAATAAAAAAATCCATTTCAAACATTTTTCCAACACATACTTTTCTATTTATTGAAAAAGGTTACAGTAAATACCAAGATGATTTAAGGCAAAGGCGATATTTCAAAAACATATTTTCATGGGGTTTGATACTATTTATTATAAAGATACAAATTCAAGTTATAAAAAGCAGGAAAAAAACTATACATTCAAAGTCTATAGAATTGTCAAACTTCAGATATACCAATTAATACCTTCTCTCAACTTTACTTATCTGAAGTGTTATAAGGGTAGTAAAAGGTGAAGTTATCGATTTAAAAGTGAAAAAAAATTCGAAATTTTCTCCAAACCTGTTCTAATCTATGAACATAACAAGCATTCGAGGAATTCCACATTATTGGGATTAATATGATTATTAATATACCATTTTCAAATAATTCTCCTCTTGTTTTATTCAGCATTACATCTCTTCTAGATGCGCGTTTCACCAACCAAGTTGGCATCTTCAGGAGATGAAGAAAACTAGTTCCTAAATCTAAAAATGATTTTTATTTATATCTTACAGGGTACACTTTCAATATCCGACACACATCAATGATTTCGAGTAGAAATTTTCGGGAAATTTTCCCGTGAAGGTTCCCGCTAATTTCAACACATTGATTCATAAAATGGTGAACAATGGCCTCTTTGGAATGAAACCTTCATTACTGTTTATAGTTCTCATGCTACACTTTGCCACACCTTCGTAAGCATCCAAAAATCTATTGTTATGTAACAATCTCAACGATTTCAGTTTTCATTATTAATACATTAGATTTTTCTGGTCTCCGAAATCCGATATGTGCAACGTGTTGCTTGAAACGAGTTTTAGTGGCTCACTTTATCTGACCGATATATTTTTTGGCAAAGTTCTCATAGCTCATTTCATATATCCTGGACTTTTCACTTTCTAACATCTTTCTCAAGGGCTACCTACGTAATTTTTTTTTATGTGAGCTAAAACTTAACGGAAAGTGAGAGTGTTCCCTGTTAGATATGCATAGAGACCATTTTCAGAGTCACAAATCAGTTTTCCTCACCTCCTGAAAACGCTAACTTGGTTGGTGAAACGAGCTTCGAGAAGAGTATTTCATTTCTGGTATTTGGAAAAAGTGCTCGTTTTGAGGCAAAAGTTTTTCTCAATCATAAACAATATTGCAGGGTGCATGTGCATCTTTATAAACAACTTTAGACAAGAGAACTATACCTTTGGTATAGAATATAACAAATTTAAATTATCTGAACCTAGCGTCATTCTTCAAATTAGTTGTGAGTTTAAGTATTGAACTCGTAAATCAATAAAAAAAATTAATAAAACCTTTCATAGTTCAAAAGTGAGAGCAGGTCACACATTAATATTTCCCTGTCAATGAAAGAATAGATATGTCACCCCCCTTTTCAAAAGTGGCAAAAAGGACAACATTAAAAACTATCGACCAATTAGTAAACTTCCGGCCATTTCAAAACTTCTTGAATTTTTACTTGTACACCACCTTCCGTGGCATTGAAAAAATTTGCTAAATGAAATTCAACATGAATTTGCTACAGGTAGATCAACAACATCAAATTCAATAGTATATCAACGTTGTTTCAACAACAACGTTGTTTCAGTTTTTTAACAAATAAATTCTATAACTTTCTAGACGATTTGCATAAAAATAAGCTAATGAAAGCTAATGAAAGAAAAATGGGCCTAGAAAAAGGTCTTCAAATAGATACAATTTACACTTATTTCAGTAAGGCCTTCGATAGGGTTAACTACGGATTGCTTAATAATAAACTTCAAGAAACACGTTTTCTAACATGGTTAACATGTCGGTTAAATAGTTATTTATCGGATAGAAAACAGTTGGTAAAAATTCAAAACCACGTTTCCAGTTATATTCATGTTACATCTGGTGTCCCGCAGAGAACATATCTGGGTCCACTTTTCATCAATATTTTTATTAATGAGATAGCCCTCAACTTTCACCACTGTAAATACCTTCTCTTCGCCGATGACCTCAAAATTTATATGCCAATAAACTGTGAAAACCTTCAATCTGATATGAAAGCATTGATCATTTGTTCACAAAATAATGGAATGTCTCTCAATGTTGACAGCCTTAAACGGGTTTTTGAAATTCGCGATTTAGGAGTCATATTTGACCATGAATTAAATTTAACACATCAAATTGACTCCGTAATTAGTAAATCTTTTCAATTATTGAATTTCATTTCTAGAAATACTAAAAACTTATCTATTATGGCTTTTAGAATGTTTTGTATATCATATTATCGATCTCACATCGATCAAATAGAAAGAGTGCATAGAAAATTTCTGAGGCGCAAAGCATTTGAAATGAATCTGCAATATGGTGAATACAATTATAAGCAAGTAATGCAAATTTTGAATATTACCAGCTTGGAAAATAGTAGAACAAGATCTGACTTGATTACTCTCCATAAGATACTATCAGGGGAGATAAATTGTGATTCACTGCTCCATTCGATTTTTTTTAAAGTTCCAAGCAGACCAACTTGAAACTCTGAATTATTCAAAATTCCCTACCATCACACAAATTATGATTATCGTAGTACTTTGTCATGTTTTGTTAGATTAGATAGTGAATATTGCAATAGAAGTTTAGAATTTAGTAGACAAACATCAAATTCATTCAAAACCAGGCCATTTGAAAACATTATTAGTATAAGTTACCGTCTATTACTGTAGTACTACCAAATTATTCATTTTTATTTATTTATTTATTTATACGGGATAAACCCCATTACAGTGTAAAAATTTCACAGAAAAAAAAGTAACAATATAAAAATGTAAAATATAAACTAATACACTACGGAATGTTTCTGCAGCACACAACTATAAAACATTATAAAATACTATAGGATATAGAATTAAAATTAAACTTGTTACTACCTTATGTAAACAATTACCAACTTAAATTATTCAATGATTGTTTAAAACGACCATAAGAGACACCAAAAATACTGATGTTTTTGTCATCT
>WOGP01004803.1:0-13682 GCA_015342065.1 Leptinotarsa undecemlineata
ACTAAGGCAGACATCTTAGCCGCACAGATGCAGAAGGCTGTCATTCTTGGCTCACTGCGCTTGCTCAGGGCACATGATTCTCGGACCCAATGATCACTTACCTCACGGTGTGGGGAGTGGTCATTGGTTGATAATGCTGGCGCGCCCTCCCGAATGTATCGGGGCTTTGGGGGATAGGGCCTGACCAGCGCACACTACGGTGGAAAAAAATTTCTTTATTACTATAACCACAAAAAAAATTATATTGTCAAGTTTCAATTATATATACAGAGTTATAGTAAAAGGCGAAGTTTAATTTTCGCAGCTACGCAAATAACTTCTAAACTGTTTTTTTAAACAGATTTAAACAGATTCCTCAGAATATCGTAGTTTCCGAATTGAATTAATCTAGAATTTGGCCCACGTAGTTGTTTTCACTTAACGCAATGACTGTTCGACCTTTATCTGCTCTCGTAAAAATAGCTTTTTGTTTCAATAATTTTGCATTTTTTTTTCTGCTATCTGACTGAATTTGATGGACAGGTTCTAATTTCAATACATTTGTAGCGAGGTTTCGACTTGATTTCTCAAAAAAGTTATATTCGATGAAACAAAACTCACGAAAATCATGAATTAAAATGCTTTCATTCGTCAATTTGGTGGAATTTCGTTACCAAGGATTGACAGTCATAAGTTTTCTCTTTGTAATTTTTTTCAAAAAAGTTCACTTTGTTCAAAAATCACTGCGTCACATTTTCATTTCAACTATAAGTGTGAATCAGAAAAAATTGACAGGACCGTTCAAATCGAAATAATAAAACTCTGGAATCAATTTGTTGTATTATACTCAATGTGCACCAAACTAAGTGATTACTCGTTGAAATTTTCGATTTCGAATTGAAGATTAAAATGATTATTTCCACAAACGAAAAGTATTTTAATCTTCATCAGAATATTATTATTATCATTTCTTGATTGTTCCGTGTCGTTGGGTGCGCTGTTGTGCATTTGTTTTGCAAGGACCACTCAAAACCTTCCTATTTGCTCTCGCCACTAGCTCGGTTGCTATATTTGTTCTGCATATGTATATATTTTACTTTTTTTATCGTTACATTCATCTGTGGTTTCGTCGTAAAACATGCGTGAAATATAATTTAGTTCATTTGTGCCTTTACTATATGTTGAAGTATGCTGTTATTGATTTCGATTTTTTTTATATTTTTCTCAGCCGTTAAAACATTTCTAGGAGGCAGTAGATCTTCAAGAATATATTGTTTCCTAAATTTCGAGTAGGTATAGTTGGATTTTCATCCCACCCACTATTCACCTTTACCACAATTTTTTTTGTAGAGCTTTATTTTTTTCCCAACATATTTGCTTCTATTTGAAAGTGGTTAATTATGTTTCATGGCAAATTTTACTGGTTCAGGCTTCCACTGTCTAATAAGATGCTAATATGATTCAAAATTCATGGGAGAACAAATAAAATTAGAATGAATAGCTGACATATAAATTATATTCAGCAATAAAACGTGAAATGCAAATACATTGAAACGAATGAAATAATCAAGATAGAAAATGGAAATGACCACAGAGTAAAAAGTAGAAAAAAAAATATCCAAGTTACTTCACGACGTTTTCATTATGTCTTTGGGTGATCACTAGACTATTTCTACGAAAAATGACTATTTATGCGTCTTTCAAATGCTCTTACTTATCCCCTCTTTCCTATCTCCACTCACCGGTTTAGCAGGAGTTGACTGGTTTGTTCCATTTGATTACATGTTTCTATATGTTGCGTATCTCCACGCTAGCTTGGCCGAATGCTTTGTTGGACAATATATACGCAGCTTCTTTGAACTTCATCATGAACCAGTGTTTCTCCCTGTAGATAATCGCAGCTTGGGTCCACTTCATAGTATGTTTATGAGTCCATACATGATCTGCTAATACCGATTTGCTGGTTTCTCCTCGCTGTGTATTTTTCTTATGTTCGGCAATGCCGACTTTCGATGGCCTCTTAGTTTCACCAATATAGCATTTGCCGCACTCACAGGATATCCGGTAAATGCAATTCTTGGACTCGCAGTCCGCGTTTGTTGGCCTGGTTTTGATGAGGCTGCTACGGTTGGTGTTTTCGGAGCTGAAGCAGATTCTGATGTTAAATTTGCACCAAATTATTCTTACCATTTTCTGACAAGCACTAGTTGTGACTGCTTCTCTTCTTTGCGAGGATCTTGCTGTCTTCCAGCCAAAGTTTGCTCCACCATCATTTTGGGGTAACCATTCCGTTGAAATCTTGGCATCTGATGATGCCTAGTTCTGTCTCGAGACCTTGCTTCTTATGATCGAGCCTGGAAGAACTATCGACTAGTCTTGCTGGGTTTTTGGTATACAAATGTTTTCCCCTTAGTGTCGGTCCTTTCGCTAAATGGTTAACTCCCGCTAAATCGGTGAAGGGAAGAGAGGGGATAGGTGAAAGCGGTCAAATAACCTATGAATAGTCATCTTTCGGAGAAATAGTCCAGGGTGGCCACTCAAGTCAAACAGGTCATCAATGATCACCGAAATGAAAGGTGGGAGGAGCTCTTGGAATCCCTTGTGCTTGGCATGACGAGCTTTGGCGAATCACCCGTAGACTCAAAGGGAAGAAGACTGCTCCCTCACTCATTCACGGAGAGCGCGGAGTGTGCTACTCCTCCACTGACAAAGCGATGGCTTTTGCCGACACGATGTAATGTCAGTTTAAACTTAACGTTGACGACAAGGACAACATCGACCGCAATATGCTGTTGTGAAATCGGGTTTACCGAATCCTCAGGTAAGATGACGAAGATAACATTCGTCCAGTTTCTGTGGAGGAACTGAAAGGTTACATCAGGGCCGCAAAGGCCAAGAAAGCTTCGGGGGTCGACTCAATAACCAACAAGTTATTGAAGAGGCTCTCGAAAACTGTGTTGAGAACCTCCTGAACATAATATACAGTTAGTTGGCCCTCAGATACTTTTCCAGAAGGTGGAAGCATGCGATCATCGTCATGATCCCAAAACAGGATCAGAACCTGTTGTTCCCACAGAACTATCGGCCAGTCAGTCTGCTCTCGTCGGCGGCTAAGCTGACTGAAAAAGTCGTTCTGCAAAGACTCAAAAACGAAGTTGTGGACCGAAATGTTCTGCTTGACGAACAATTAGGCTTCTGGAGAGAATACTCCACTGAGCTACAGGCACTGAGACTGGTCGAACATACCATGGCAGAACTGAATCAAAATCGTAAAGTTTATGTCGTGCTTTCAGACATATCGAAGGCCTTCGACCACGTATGGCATGAAGATCTTCTGCACAAACTAGTTGCGTTAGATCTGCCTCGGTGCCTGATCCGGTGGATTGGGTCTTTCCTGAAAGAGCAAAGAGAAAAGGTTCGAGAATGTGAAGATATATCTATACGCCGATGACACGGTTCTCCTCATATCTTCCATGGATCGGGGACTCTGGATAGTCTACATGAAACGTGCATTGGACGACCTCGAGCGCTGGTACTTTGAACGGAAGATCCGAGTGAACCCGGACAAGAATCAGGCGATAACCATTGGAAGAACGATATCTTCTCCGGCCAGAAAAGTGAGAATCTATGGAAGGAATATTGACTGTCAAGTGTTGGTAAAGTCCTTCGGTCTTTCGATAGATCGTTGGTTCACCTTGAACCTGCACATCACAACCGTGAAGGTAAAGATCGAGGGTCAAATCAAAAGTCTGTACCCTCTGATCAACAGACGTTCTAAACTGAGCCTTACGATCTACAACACGATGTTCACGCCCGTTATCATGTAGGTATGCTTCAGGCGTCTGGGGACAACCGACTCCGTCTAATATCTCCATTCTGGTGCAAAACAAGGATGATTGTGAATGCTCCTTGGTTCGTGCGGAATGAAGCCATCTGCAGAGATTTGCAGCAACTTTCCATTCGGCAGTCCATTCAGTCGAGGAATCAGCGAGTTTTTGATTGCGCAGAAACTAATGATAGCCGTTAGTCAGAGAAGCTGTGGCTTATGCTGTAAACGACCCCTCCTATGTTCTCCGTTAAAAGATTAACAATCTTATCATTCATCTCATCCCAGCCATCAGTTGAAAGGGTGAGAAAGCCAGGTTCCAACCTGTCTGAAACCAAGATGGCTGTTGGTAATAGTCCAGTCATCACCAGAAGGCGATTGTGGATACAACCGAAAAGTCTTTTTTTAAAGTTTTTGTTAATTTTTTTTATTTATTTTTTTCTACTTGGTGGTTATTTTAGTCTATCATCTTTTTCGTTTCATTGTGTTTTTATTTCACGTTTTATTGCTTGATTTTAATAGATATTTCAGTTATTCACCCTCGAGAAGAGGTCGCATCCACCCCTAGGGTACAAGCAATCCTCAGTAAGGATGAACTTTGAAATAGAGAATGAGTGGAACCTAAATTCAAATTTTTATTCGAATGGTACACGGAAATAAATATTTGGAAATACAATTTTGAACCATTCATCTCTCCCACCTAACTACTCAGTAAGTTCTGGTAAATATCTGCCAAAAAACAACTACTTTCACGACTAATACCACGCTGGATATTGAATTATATCCGACAGACTTTTATGCAAGATACCTTATAGAGGTTAGTCTGATATTATTTTTTTTTCAGAAAAAAAAGAGAATACCCATATCCAAGTACCCATCATTTTAATATATTATTTCATTCAAAGTTTGACTTGCATAAATACGAATTCATTATGATCATATTTTCAGATTCTTCCTTTATCAATTTCACCAAAGCTGCGTTTTGAATTGCCATGTATACTAATAAAAATCACAACAGACAAAATTCTAGATAATCTCAAATTTTTAGTTTTATTTAATGTAACTGAAGTAGACGATTCTTCCATTTATAACTATGCATGAAGCTCGATGTGCAATTATTTTCTTTGCTGTTTTTTTGTCTCTATGAATGCTGAATGTTTCTTTAAGATCTTCTACCTCTTTCTCTCTATAGATGTTCTGAACTCCGAACTGAGTGGTCGTGACTGCCGAATAAAAAAGTGAGATGGGAGTTGTATTGTTTTTATTTTATTTTTACGTCGGGAGAGCTCTCACAGAGAATGCTTGATAGGAACTTTTGAGATGGTCCTTTGTCAGTAAAATACTAATTGTTTTTATATTTTTCTTCATATGTCCACGTCGAAACGTTGCTGCTTGAAGGACTTTGAGGTATATACAAAATTGGTCTTTAGAGTTACTTTTGTCGTTAGTTTTAGTGAATAGTCTTTGTTTAGTTTAGACGCTTTCCCTGTAGATTCCAGCTAATGCATTTAGAAGAGTGTGTTAACGATTGGCACCGCGTTTTCAACTGAATACACGTTTATATCGGACGTTTATAACTGACGTTTAGAAACGTGTCTTATAAACGTTCAGGCTTCTTAAGTAGATATATTCGAATAATCACATCCCTTGATTCCTGATTTGCGTCACAGAAAGATTTTTGAAACGATTGAAAGTCATTGTTGCGCATACCTGTAGCAAACTTAGCTGCTTATTTTTTGCGGGTAAAACCGCATGGCAAATAACACATCTTGTTTACACTAGTTATGAATTCACAATACACGAACACCAGTAACCCCGTTTGTTTAGTTTTGCCATGTAGGTTCATTCTAACATAATCGAACCATCTCTAAAGTTGCCTAGGGCTCTCGCATGTCTGCTGAAGCGCATGTATTTATTTGCTTTTAGCTTCGTCGTGTACTGAATCTCATGGTTTGCATGGTATTCCGAAGAGACGGTTCCATCGGATCATCGAAGAGTACACTAAGATTTTCTTGACACAAACGAAATTTTTTTCTTGTATGTTCATTGGAAAGTTACTTTTAGGGACCCAACATTCATTGTGTATCTCTATGAAAGCTAGTTAGGTAGTAGATTGAGGAGACACATTTTAAGACATGAACTGACATGTGACACACATAATAATGGTGTTCCTGAGGAACACAATTATCACTGGTCCAGTGTTCGAGCTCTATTATCAATCTGCCACCTATGGTGACGTATACGTTCATTGTGAATCTCCATGATGACTAATCAGACAGTAAATTGAACAGTCACATTTCTAGACCGAAACTGTCGTGTGGCCCATATTAATCTGATGACTGGTTCTTAGTCCAGTATTTGAGCTCTATCATCAATCTGCCAGCTATGGTGACGTATACGTTCATTGTAAATCTCTGTGAAGACTAACCAGACAGTAAATTGAACAGCCACATTTCTAGACCAAAACTGTCAATGGACCCATATTAATTTGATGACTAGTTCTAAGTCCAGCATTCTAGCTCTGTTATCAGTCTGCCTGCTATGGT
The DNA here is from genome assembly GCA_015342065.1 of Leptinotarsa undecemlineata. Lineage (NCBI taxonomy): Eukaryota > Metazoa > Arthropoda > Insecta > Coleoptera > Chrysomelidae > Leptinotarsa > Leptinotarsa undecemlineata. The sequence goes on from WOGP01004803.1 coordinate 6,352, forward strand.
GACATAAATTGAGCAACCACATTTTCAGACCAAGACTGTCATATTGCACACATAAATCTGGTGTTAAAAATGGTGTTTCTCGAAGAATACAGTTTTCACTGGTTCTAAGAACAGTATTCAAGCTCCATCATTAATCTGCCAGCTAAGATGACGTATGCGTTCATTGTGAATCTCCATGAAGGCTAGTTAGACAGAAAATTGAGCAGCCACATTTCTAGATCAAAACTGTCATATAACACACATTATTCTGGTGTAAATAATGGTGTTTCCCGAAGGAACCAATTATCAAGGGTACTAAGAACAGTATCCAAGCTCTATTATCAATCTGCCAGCTAAGGTGACGTATACGTTCATTGTAAATCTCTATGAAGACTAATCAGACGGTAAATTGAACAGCCACATTTCTAGACCAAAACTGTCAATGGACCCATATTAATTTGATGACGGTTCTGAGTCCAGTATTCTAGCTCTATTATCAGTCTGCCTGCTATAGTGACATAAATTGAGCAGCCACATTTTCAGACCAAGACTGTGATATGGCACACATCAATCTGGTGTTAATAATGGTGCTTCTCGAAGAACACAGTTTTCAGTGGTTCTAAGAATAGTATTCAAGAACTATTATTAATCTGCCAACTATGGTGACGTATGCGTTCATTGTGAATCTCCATAAAGGCTGGGTAAACACAAAATTGAGCAGCCACGTTTCTAGATCGAAATTATCATATGGCACACATTATTCTGGGGTAGATAATGGCGTTTCCCGAAGAAAACCATTATCAATGGTCTCAAGTCTAATATTCGAGCTCTGCTATCTACCTGCCACCTATGGTAACGTATACATTCATTGTGAATCTCTAGTAGGCCCAGTGATAATGGTGTTTCCGGGGAACACCTTATTCGAACTCTATTATCAATCTGTCACCTATGACAATGAACGTATACGCCCCTATATGTGGCAGCTTGATGATAGAGCTCAAATACTGGATTTAGGGCCAGAGACAATGAACATTAATATAAAAGCTGGTGTGAAAACCTTCATAATGAAGAAAAGGCATAATTTTCTGTTACTTGTAATTTCTATAAAATCAAAAAAAATATCAAGTTAGTTGCTGCAATAGCAGATATTTATTGTGGTTGATAAATGTTTGTATTGTGCAAAATCTAACAAAAGAATACTGAAAACGTTTATTTTCACCTAATTAACCAATGATGGTTGACCAATGATTCGTGCATGATAGTTCAAAGCTTTTGAATGTTTGCTAATGGTTCTGAACGAGAAGCCCATTGCTTTCTTTTTGCTCCATGAGATTCAGTACACCATAGTTCATAGAGCTGTTGGACTAACTTGAATTTCGTGATGATTTTGCAGTTTTTCGTGAGGATTGTCCACATTAGGAAATGCTTCACGCAAAAAGGAAATATTTTCGTGATAGAGGAGTTCAGTAAGTATTTTTTGACGAATGAAGGAAGGAATTGAGTTTTGCTAAACAATTCAATGTTTCGTTGACGATTTCAGATCCCAAAACTCGACAAGTGATCGAAAGAAAGTACAAGTCACCTATGGTAAGTATGGAAGAGTGAAATTTGGTTCATTTCCGAAGCTTGTATCATGCCATTTGTTGATGTTTCTGAGTTAGAATCACACATAAAGTTCGCAATTTTTACTAGATTTATTCAAAATTTGATTCCGCACTGAATTTGTGATTATGAAGTGGGTAGCAAACAATATTTTTTCCTTCGTCATGCAAGACTCTGAATCTGTCAAGTTTCGAAGTTTCGAAAGTGCCGGAAAAAAAGTTTCTCAGTTTGTAATTTTATACAGTGTCATCCCCAAAGTATGCATCATTTGGGAAATTTATTTATTAAGGGTTTTTAGACAAAAAGTTATTTCTGATTGAAGTTTTCGCATTACCTAAAACTAAACATGCATCAACAAAATACAGTAAAACACACGTAATATACGAGTAGCCTTCGAATACTCGATTTGGGATAGTAAAGTACTCTTATTTTGAAAAGTTCCGGGGAATGTTATTTGGAAAAGTTAGTGAGCATTGAAAAATACACCTCGATTTGGAGTCATGGCCATCTGAGTGTAGTTTTATTTTTTTACTCATTTTTTAAAATGAAGACTACGAAAAAAAAAACGAAAAAAAGAAAGCATCCTGTATACGATGGTTTATTGGAAAATCCTGTAATATTGCGAATTACACAACTATGATGTAAAGCACGGTAAATTTTTTTGAAAAGTAAAACAATTTTCAAAGTTTTCGGTGCAAAGTTATTTTTATTTATTGTTAACACCGAAAATTACTCAAAAATATACAGTATTGCATCAAGAATTCAATATTCAATAATATCAAATCACAAAACATCAAAATGAAATAGGTATTTTGGAACAAACATCTGGAGATTATTTTGGAGAATCATTTTGGACAAGAAAATCAATGAGTTTAATCCGAAACACCTATTTTATTTTGTTGTTTTGTGATTTGATATTATTGAATATTCAGTTTTTATTACAATACTGTATAATTTTGAGTACTTTTTGGTGTTGACAAAAAATAAAAATAACTTTGCACTAAAAACTTTCAATTATTTTGATCTTAAAGAAAATTGACCGTGGTTAAAGCCATAGTTATGTTATTCGTAGTATTACAATCTTTTGAAATAAACCATCGTATACAGGATGCTGCCTTTTTATCGTTTTAGCTAATTTTTTTCAAGCAGTTCCCAAAAATGGTAAAAAAATAAAACTCCACTGAGATGGCCATGACTTCAAATTTAGATGTATTTTTCAATGCTGAACAACTTTTCTGAATAACATTTCTCAAGATTTTCCAAAATAAGGTCACTTTGACTTTTACTTCCATTACAAGACTAATACATATTTCGGGAAGAAAATCGAAATTAAATTTCTCCTCAATAGAGTTTTGAAACAAATTTTCAGTTTTGGTTGATGTTGAATTTTCGGGAAAGGAAGGTTTTGGACTTCAACTTTTCCTAAACGTAGGAATCTTTCAAAAAAGGAAGAAAGCCAATAATTTCGAAATAAATACTTTACAAAGATGTGTAGATCATGCAAAGAAGTAACTTCTATACACAAAATGGATGAAAAAGCCTTCTCACAACACCTCTTCCACAGGAATATTGAATTACACTTGAATATCAGTTCGTACTCGAAACATTCGTTATGAAATTGAATCAGATATTATCCACAGGATTGCTACACGATATAGTATACGAAAGAAATGAAATTTCACTTACATGGAACACTGTCATCCTCAATAGCGAACATCCGACGTTTCTGAATGGTGCACTTACCTTATTGCCTCTTCAGCACTAATTTGGATAACATTACAAGATGAAGCTTTCAATTCATTCTTTAATCACGACTTTATGTCTAATGAACCTTGTCATCGATGACAGTATGAAATGATATTCATGAGCTCATTTGATTCAATTCCAGCCATAAGAATCTTGTTTGACTTGGAAGGGGTATATTTTTATTGGAGATTAATTTTCGTTGTTGAGTGTGTACCAATATCATGTGCATATTGGAAATGGGAAAACCCTGATCGAAAAGTATCAGGAGAATAATTCATCACGGAATCTGCTCAATCAAAAAAAATCCAGAGGACTGGCCTTTGTTCTAGAGTCAGTTCGAATGTTTGGGAGGGAGGGACGGTTTGAAACATACCTATCATTTTCTAACGTTATCGAAAACTTTGTAACTACTATGGAACTCTTTGAAAATACAGGACATATGAAAAATCCATCAATCTTGAATGAAACAGTTACTAAATTACCCCCACTCCTGAGACTCAAATGGGCCAAGAAATCTTCTTTACAAAACAAAATTACTTTGAAAACCTTTTCTGTGTGGATGAGAAAAATCGCAATAGCTATATCAAGTTGTGCTGACTTCAGTAATTACCACTTCTCCGACAGAAAAATGAACGAAAATGAGAAATTCCACTCCAGGAAAAATGCTAATATATTTTCGAACAAAAAATATGAGAAATGCCACAAATGTCAAAAAAAATCATAATTTGACTGCCAAAATTTCAAAAAACTAGATATCGACGAAAAATGGAAAATTGTGACTTTGAAAAAACTCTGTTTTAACTGTTTGTCATAATATCTACTCATGTAGATTGAAACGAAAGTGTGGAATTGAAAATTGCCCAAAATTCCACAACAACATATAACATAACCTTGATTATACAAAAAAGCAAAACGAAGCCTCAAGTTTCTATTCAAACCCAAATGAAGATGTCGGACCGGAAAGTCAAGTTGAAAAAATACCATCAAGATAACCCCACAAGCCTTCTTTGAATAATTCCGGTGAAACTCCGAGGACCTAAAAGAAAAATTTCTACCTTTGCGCTACTAGATGAGTCAGCTACGACAACAATGATAGGCAGCAACATTGCCGGATGGACCAGTTGAGTCACTCCGCTCCCAGTGGCTTAATAATGTTACCAAACATGAAGAAAACTCCAAAAGAGTGACAGTGGAGGTATCTTCAATGGAAGAGTACACAAAAACATACGAAATGAATGAATTTTGAACTGTGAGTGGACTCTCACTTCCAAGACAAACCATTGATGTAAAATACGTGAGTAGAATCTATCCACACATCAAAGAAGTATCTCTACTTTCATTTTATGATGCACAACCAAAAATTTTTATTGGTCAGGAGATCAATGTGCTTTGACTATTGCAAGGAAAATATATTAAAGTAAAATATATTAAAGTTACTGGAATGCACCGTTTGTATCAAAAACATTACTAGGATGGGTAGTACATTGCAGATACCCCCAGGGAAAAGTTGCTGATGAATCGTCTTCAATATTTCACGTTTATCATAAATCTCAAGAACAAATTGATGAAGATATTCACGATCTAGTGACAGACTCGTTCAAAATTGTCAATTTTGGCATAAGAAGCCCGGAAGAAAATGGAAGATCTAAAGAAGATGATAGGGAGTTGAAAAAATGGAAAATACCATCATTCGAGTTGGAAATCACTTTGAAATAGGTCTACTGTGGAGGAATCATGATAAACGGTCTTCTAGAGAGCTGGAGATGAAAAAGAAAAACGAAAAGAAGAAACGTGACAGTAGTGAGAAGGTAGCAAAAAAAGACATCAGAGCTCCGACTCTGAAGAAGAGAAGAGAGTAAAGAAGCGCAGGTCAGTCAGTTCAGAAAAAGGAAAAAAGTCAAAGAAGGATTCTAGTGACAGTAACGTCCCCGCTAAGAAAAAGAAGAAACAAGATAGTTCTGATGAAACTGATAGAGAAAAATAAAAAAAACATAAGAAGCACAATAGCTCCTTGGATAGCAATGAAGATATTTAAAAAAAGAAGAGGCACAAAAAAAAGGCAAAGTCGGGAAGCGATTGCGATTATGAAGGGAATACAAAGAAAAGGAAAAAAGATGAGAAGCATAAGAAGAAGAAGAAGAAACACTCGAAAAAACATAAAAAATAAAAAAAAACAAGTCACGAACCTATGAACGGCCAGTTACAAAGATGTGTAAATTGTTGAGTGGTACAGAATCTTAACGAAAATGAATTGAAGAATATGTCAAATACAGTGATTGCATCACGAGGGGGAGAATGTTGTTTTCATTTGATTTTGTTCACTTTGTTCACTTAGTATGTTAAAATAATTGATTATGGCTTTTGTTGATAAAAAAGACGATTTTGACATTGACAATTTTTTGAAAGTTATAAAATGGAAATATTGACTTGAAACGTTTGTTTCCTGGTTTTTTTCGACCATAAATCAAAGGAATTCACAGTAGGACTGACTAGTTCGAACAACTGCCATGAAATGAACATATGGAAGAATCAACTCTCCTACATAGATGACGAATGCATTCTCAAAGAGATTTAACTATTCAACTATTGAAAACCTGAACTGGATGATTTTGCATTGAACTTATATACACCTTTTGTCATTACTATAAAAAAAATTAATTCAGACAGTGTGCTGAGTGAATATTTTTTGCATGACCAATCAATTTCTCATTTCTATAAAATATCACATCACATTACTATTTACAATTTCATCAATATACTCTTGAGTTCAGAAACATTTTTTCCCACGATAAATTCGATCATCAAACATTTCTATCTCTTCAGTTAATTTTATTTAATTCGGGTATGACTGTCATTATTATTATTGAATTATATTTTTTGTATTGTTTTCCTTGCACGTTTACTTATTTTGATTTTCCTTGTAGGCTAACAGGATCATACATTGTTTCCACAGGATACTATCCATTTGCATGGCACAACAATTTGTAGAATATTATCTCATTTCCACTGCATGACAGCTTCTCATAGAAGTAAGGATTTTTTCTGCCTTTTTCATACCTATCCAGCGTATTTTTCGAGTAATGGTAGAAGTGGTTCAAATAGGCAATTTTAAACACTGATCTTGAATTTTGTTGTTGAAGTAGTTTCTCTACTCAATACTAAAAAAAGAAACAACCCAGCGGATTTATCCTTTTCAGCAGTCTGGAAATCAATAATTTTCTTATTTGAAAAAAGTGTATTTCTGATTGAGAAAAAACCAGAAATTCAACATTGATATTATTGACAAATTCAAATGAAAATTGATAACTGACACAACTACTGACGGTAAAATAAAATGCAATAAAAATGTATATGCATTTGTTATGCATACGAGTACAAACCTGAGATAAACTCATTGGGATTCAAAATTATCTCTAGATTCCAATTTAAATCCATGAGGCATTTCATGGGATTTGCTGAATTTTGGTAGAAATGACTTCAAATACCTTTACTACTTTACCTTTAGAACGAAATTGTAATTTTTCGGTTTTGGAAAACCCTGTAGGTATACCTCCTGAACGAATACGAAAGGTACTTCCATTAGATAATGAATTAGAGACACTGAATACTTGAGTTTTTCCATGTACTTGAAGATTTACAGTAGGTACACATTTTAGGAATAATTCATAGTTGGCTGTTTGAAGTTTTCAAGTGTTTCTGAATTTCTTTCCAAATATTTGAAATATTTCCAATACCAGTATTCCACATCTATAACATGGGAATCATTTCTCTTTGGAAGTACCCAAAGTACTCCGCTGGGGACCGAATCACAGGTTCTTTGAGTTCGGCAGATCCATACTCCCACCATCTGACCTGAAAGATCACTCACCATACAAACTAATCGGCTTCGTTAAGAAGATGGGTTTATTTGGACGAGTGTGAATAGGTGTGAGCCACAATAAACCCTTATGGGTTGCGGTGGAGGGTCGAATAGACCCACTCACTTCAGACCTACCTACTTACCT
>WOGP01004804.1:0-13682 GCA_015342065.1 Leptinotarsa undecemlineata
TATATATATACAGGGAACGATTCTGGTACCTCTATTATTCACTCTGCACATAAGCAGTCTCATGACATATCAATCTATAGGTAAAATCATCAGTTTTGCTGATGATAAGGCAATATTTCATGAGGACGAAACAGACATATGTTAAAAAATCACCCGAACAATACTTTCATTCAACAGTGTAACAATGAACTATGAAAAATCATACCATTTACTATTCACATCATATTCCAACTTATTCCAACTATTTACCCGAATTAGGTTCTTTGGTGGTGAACAAAGTAACACACATTCCAGAAAAAGATAGGTCGAAGTACTTAGGAATAATTATAGACAGGCACTTTAAATGAGACCTTCACGTTAATCACGGTAAAAAATAAGCTAAGGGATTGCTATTTATCAAATTCAGATATCTTGCCCAGTTATCATATGGAACACGAGGATGGGGTGGCGTAGCTACATATAATTTACATAATTTAAACGTTATGCAAAAGTGGATTTTGAATATAATTTACAAGAAAAACATTACTTATTTCAGCGATTTATTATTCCTGGAAAACAGCATTTTCGACTTAGATTAGACAAATCTATATTTACTTATCGGAAATAAAATAAAATCACAGGCAATTGAACATTATCGCGACACAAAAGTAAATATATCAATGAAACGACATGTGGAAAAACTAATAGACAACGGTCAGTGGAATTTTTAGCACCAAAAGTTTATAATCTACTTCCTGATGATATAAAAAAGGTTAAATCGTATACATCATACAAATTCCATGTGAAAAAGTGGTTGAATTGTACGGACAGAAAAGTTTCCAGTGATCTCATAGACTTTTACGAGTTGTATATCACTGGTTTGTAAATTTGTATTTTTATATAGTTAATAATATTTATACTGGCTCATTCTCATCATTAAAAAGTCATAAATATGGTAATGATGGGTCACATCTAGACATGGTGACTGCATTATACTTCGTCCCATCCGAATAGATCACCCTGTAGTATTACTTCTATGACGTCACCCCACGATAACACTCAAATACGCTTCAATATACTTGCGCTGAATGTGTCAAGTTACTGGAAGTGAATAAAATAGGTGAAATTATCCACATTATGGAAAAAAATCAAGAAAGCGAATCATGCTTAGTGAGGAAAGAAGAAATTTGACGAAAACCGAGGAAAAACTTCGTTTATTCTCGTCAAGTAAGTAAAATCGCTTTAACGTGTTTTATAATGTTTTAGAGAATAACCAGAGAAGTGGAAATACTGGAAAATAATGAGACTGATAGTGATTTCTGATCATTGGCCATCGGCAGGGGCAATCGACCTTGTAGATATCATATGTTAGTTATTCTCGTGCCGTTCATGCTCCGCACAGTTTCTGACTTGTGCCAGTTGAGAGTCTCGAGCACGAAAACTAGCTAACAATTGCTTTTTATGCAAATTCCTTGTTTAACCGATAGCGGTGTAGTATTGGGTTTTTCCATTAGACGTGGTCAAGTTTTATCAACAAATCATGAACCGCAAAACATATAGAATAAATTATACAACCAATGTTCAACATTCACCTTTTGTTGTTGACAAAGATTCGGAGGCAGATTCGGCATAGGAATATTCCGATGCTAATAGCCAGTCCTAACAAAATGGTTATCCAGTGAGAATTATACTAGAAGAGGATCCGACTGAAGTGAAAGCCTCTCAGAGTGTGTTACTGATTTTCTTCGGGTATCGACCGATTCCATCACATATCTGAAGAAAAGTTTTATGGGACTAACATCAAGGCAGAACAAATACCAAACACAAGGCCTAGATTAAGAAATGAAAAATAACTTGGCTTCATTCCAAGCAATTGTACGGATTTAAATGTTTTTAATCCGGAAATCCAATCCAGACGTAGCTCTGGTTTCTCTTCAGCGCGAATGATTCTTTCGCATTTTACTAAAGATTTCCGTGGAGAGGAACAACATAAATCAGTCTTCAACAATTTTTTTGAACACAATTTTTTTTGGCATAATCACATTGTGATCAGCCATGGTTGCAACTATATATAACTGTCCACTGTCTTGATGAAAATGCTGAAGCAGTTGAACCAAAATTGTCGAACTTAGTAGATGCCGGAAAACTATTAAGCAACGAACATAATTCAATTTCAAATCACAGAAAACGTCTTATTGCTCCACATTTTAACCAGACAATTCAGAAAATGGCAGTTATTCAATCACCTGGTACCATTACTGTTTGGAAAAAAAATCAGTGAGAAAGCCCAGAAATTTCTGTAATCATGGCCGGAATCATGGCTGAAGTTGATGGCTGAAAGTTCAGCCATCAACTTCAGAAAACTTCAAAAGGCATGTCTCATCCAATAGTTGGAAAATCTTACAAAAATCAGGAAGGAGCACTACAAGAAATAAAGGTAAATTATATATAACGATATGTTGGTCTAATGAAAAATTTTATAATGAAATGAAATGAGTTGATAGTCGATTTCAATCCCCCCTGAATGGTATTATTGTGATCATGCCATGTATCCTTGTCAGATGAAGTAGCTGACAATGAATTCAGTATCGTACTGTTATATCTTTCCACCTGCCCATTGGCATGTGGAGTGGCAGTTGCATTGTACACTGTCTTAGTATTTACATCATGGCAGAAATCCTTAAAGGCCCAACTTATTTGGCATGATCCTATCGCATATAATCCTATTAGGAACCCCAAAAAATTCAAAAATATCTCTCAACATGCGAATAAGTGGTCCAGCTTTAATTGATTGAACTGCTTTCATAAAAACAAACTTTGTGAATGCATCCACTGCTACAATCAAATATGTATTAGATTTTCGACTCTTCACAAATCGATGCATCGGAATTGAAACCTTTTCTATCGGATGCAGGTATCCAGGTTTCCTACTGGCTGGTTCCTTATAGAGACATCCTAGATATCCCTTTAGATAATTTTTCACGTATTTTCGCATGTTTGGAAACCAGTAAGTGTCTGATATTGAGTTCAGAGTTTTCTCTAAACCCAAATGATCGACACCATCATGATGAAACATTGTCAATTGACGCCGAGCGTGTCTAGTAACCACCCAATGTAGTTGATCATAAACTCTACGATAAACTCTGTTGTTACGGAGTTTGAAATTCCTGTGAATATCCTGTGCTTCTTGATCAGTTGGTTCTCTATTCAACACCTCATTGATATATCAACAGCGATAATCTTGTAGTTGGGCTAGCAGCACCAATCATCAGTTTCTAAATTGGCTTGAAACACGTCTAGGGTTTCTACTCAAGGCATTTAAATGGGCCATTCTGCTCCCAAGACGATTTTCGATGTCGAATTCCTGTGTTAGTAGCCAGCATCTTCCGATTCTTGGAATGAGATCCCTCTTAGTGAGAGTGGTCCTTAGTGCATTACAGTCCTTCAGAATTTTGAATTTCAAGACCAGCAAATAAAAAAAAAACTTGGTTAAAATCTGTTTTTTCGTTAATCAGCTGTTGCCCCCATACGAACGACAACTCTCAGAAGTAGAGAAACTTGTGCGAGCTAAGGACTAACCAGGTCTTACCTTTTAACGTGTGTTTCCTAACACGGTTGCAGAATCATCCCAGCTTCAACCAGATACATTCTCTCGCGAAAAATATCTGGTCGAGACAGAAATCGAACTCACCGCGGCCAATTCCACAACACTCTGAATTAATTCAGACTATTGACAACTGTCAATGTTTCCAATTCATATGAATGATACCGCTGTTCTTCCTTTGCTATCTGTTGGTTGAAGAATATGACAGGTTTGAATGAATTATCTCCCTGCTTTTGGAGAATTCCACTCCTTTCTTAGTGAGTGATGTTAATGGCCGGGTAATCATTGCAAATCCTTTAATATATTTGCGGAAATAGCTGGTTAACCCTACGAATTGACTTGATGAACGTTTTCGGGCCTAGGGAAACTTTTAACCGCAGCAATTTTTCTATTGCCGGGCTTAATACCGTCCTCACTTATTTCACGTCCCAGATATTCAATGCTCCTCTTGAAGAAATAACATTTCTCTAGCCTGAGCGTTAGGTTTGCATTCTTCAAGGCATCTAGAACTTTCCTCAATGATTGAAATCCGTCCTCCAGAGAAGGTATCAAAATATCGTCAATATATGCTATGGCTATGGTAAACCTGAGATTTCCGAGCACTCTGTTTATGATTCGTTGAAAAACAGCTGGGGCGTTGGCCAGTCCAAATGGCATTCTCTCATATTCGTAATGACTAGGTATGACGAAGACAGTCTTTACTATTGCATCTTTTCCTAACTGAATCTGATGGTATCCAGATGCCAAATCTAGAGTGGTGAAAAACCTACAGATTTTCAGCCTATCGATGTGTTCGTCAATCCTAGGGATAGGAAATCTGTCTCTCGCCGTTTTTGCATTCAAAATTTCAATTCTACTGTTTACTTCTTAACCGATAGTATAGGACTAGCAAACGGTGAATTCGAATCTCTTATGATACCATTTGTTTCCAGCTCTGAAACAAGCTTCCGGAGGTCTTCTCTCTCTTTGCATGGTGAACGGTATGGCCTATAAGTCACTGGTCTATCATCTCTAAATACGATGTCCATTTGAGCTACGTTGCACTTACCGAGTGCAACCCTCTAGCGACAACTTGGCCAGGCTTGAACATTAGGGAACCATTCCAATAATAATATATTGGAATACGAGCATGTTTGGAAGAAGTCATGCATCTTCCGATATAATACTCACTTCCTAGTAGAAACCTCTCTTGCTTTTCTATATAAATGTCTCCAGTATACTTTTCACATATAATTTGAACCAAACAAACTTATTGACTTGGAACAAGTGTTACATTCTTCGTTGTAAGAGTTACCGATGTTTTACATGTGTTTTCGGCGTCTGAGAAATGGAGAAAAGATTATCTGATAACTTCCACGTGTTGGTCCTTAACGATTAGCATCATCCCATCCATATTCAGAAATGTCTGACCTATCAATAATGACTTCTTCTGAGCTGTACTAAAAAATCACAAGAACGTCTACGACGTCATCTGCTCTATTCACTTCTAGTTTAGCAGTGGTTCTTAAAGTAGACACGATTGTATTGTTGTAACCGCGTATGATTGTGTTAGTATTATTGAATCCCAGTATCGCTTTTCCATTCAGTTTGCAATCCACAAAGTACCACTCGTTCCTATCATTTGTAGTGGAGCAATGCAGTACTCTATTATTCATCGACTTACTTTTGCAATCAGTAGTAACATGCTCATATCTGCAACTTTTCTCACATTTTTTTCATTGGTGCAGGACATTGACTGAAATAATGGCCACTTTCTTGACAATTGAAACATTTAATTGTAGATGCATGTCTTTTTAGTTTAGTTTCTACGTTCTGCGTTTTGTGAGAATTAAATTTAGACTTCTGCTTGTCTCTCTTCTGTATGTATTTCGGGTATGTATCTGTCATCTCAGATGTGGTGGGCAGAGTTGCTAGGAAATCAGCATAACGGTTCTGGAGATTAGAATGTCTTCCTGCTCTAGCACCTGTATTGATGAAGGTATCATCTATTCCATCTATTATGCAAGAAACAGCATTGGAACCCGTTATACCACAACCTCGGATCATCTCCATCTTGAGGAAATAGTACTGATCCCATGATTCCGTAGGGAGTTTTCTTCTTTCTAACAAGTCTCTGAACCTGGCGGAATAATCCTGTCTGTTGGGGAACGATTTCATTATTAACTCCTTTCACTCATAACAGTTCACATAATAGTTGGTAAGGCTATTATATTATTAGCAATTACAAGCTGGTCCGGCTAGTCGACTCTTCATAGTAAATATAGTAATTTTCTCATCCCATCCATTTATCTGCGACATTTGATCAATCTTGTCGATCCATCTTTCCGCAGTAAGATCATCATTCCCAGGTTCGAATTTTGGGGCGCAGTCGGTTTTCACAAAATATCGATGCTGATTCGCAAATGGTTCTCCAGAATGACCAGCAGGTGTGTGTTGTCTGTTATATACTATGGAATGAACAAGATCTTCTAATGAACGTAACCTATTTTCACTATCACTGATTGATCTATGTGATTCCCAGCGACGATTCTCCCCAGTGCGCCATTCATATAGAGTCCTAGTTGGGGTATGACGAGATACTGATCATTCACACCTCCCTTTGTCTCGTCGATCCTTAATTACACGGAAATATGGCACGCTATACTTTTACTCGTAGTATTCGAAACGTATAATCATCATAAAAATATAAAACAGGAAATCTTCAATATTGGCTTCATATACCTGTTCTGCTTGATATTGATCTCAATATCTATTGAAATAATTTACGCAGTGTATAGCATATAAATCATAAATCTTTAAAACTGAACTCAGTATTTATTTGATATGCTCTGTATAACATTGATCTAAATACCTATTGAAATATTGTACACACTGTACAATAAAATAAAAATAAGATATTATCAATACTGGACATCAGTATTTATTTAATATACTCTGTATGATATTGATCTCAATACCTTTTGAAATATTGAACACTGTACAATAAAATAAAAATAACATAAAAATAAGATATTATCAATACTGTTGAGCAAACTCGAGTGCTCATAAATAAAAAGGACAAAATGAAAAGGGAATATTTTCAAAAGGTAGTAAGTTCGTTTCGTGTAGAATTCCCAAATATAGGATTGCTCATTCCCTTTTCTTTGTACATATTCAAAATAAATATTCCATTTGTGATCAGCAACTCTTTGATAAATAAGTACCCACTCAAATTACGGTACAAAATGCATGAATCTATGTTTAGTCATAGTCATCTCAATGTATAACAGATTTTAAACAGATACATATGTATACATTCGTCTTCCAAAAAGGAATGTTTTCTTGCTTAACAACAATTGATTTCAGCTGATAAATAATACGGAAAATTACTACTTTAGTAGTACCCCTTATAAAAGTTTACTTCAGAAGAAATTTCCATAAAATGAGTAGTTTATCCAAAGTTAAGTTGAGTAACATCACCATCGACTATGAGCCAGTTTTGCGGCGTACCGCGTAGGTACGAGTATAGATACCATACGAAAAAATTATAGTTGCTCCGAAAAATCAAACACTTTTTGTAAATTCTACAACAAACCGGTAATTAAAAAGAGCATCTTTCCAGGTTGTATCAAAAATTTTTCGGTTGATTTTTACAAATCAGAACATATTTACTTGACATGCTTATTTGATAATAAAAATTTATACTGTGTATAAAAGATTTAGCTATACCTACTGCTTCTTATTGTTAGAAGCCAGTCAGAATACATTTTGATCACCTTTTATGAGTTGGGTGGGATCAATCGAAGTATAACAAAGGAAGTTCAATCCAAATTATACGAGGTTGGTCACATCCAAATAGACACCCGTCCAGACAAAAAACACAACAGTGTTTTGTGTCCCCCAACCCCAAAAGGTGATCTAATCATCGTAAGGTATATTTAAACGTATTTGAGTGTGATGGGGCCGGTAATTCCTTCTTTCAAGTTGCACATATCAGTCATAGAGGTACTACTACAGGGTGATCTATTCGGATGTAACCAAACTCGTATAATTTGGATTTAATTTCCTTCAAGTAAGTCGTTTAATATTTGATTATAAATAATTTTAACTTGAATGATTATGAAACATTCAAAAACATTATCTCTTTTATAGAAAATAAAGATAGTTCTGATGACATTAATATACTCATTCTCAAACATTGTTTCTGTAATCTTGCTTTTGTTGAATTTGATAAATTAATCATTGGAAAGTTGTCAAATTTCACATATAGTAAGAGGGCGCGGGGCATTCTTGAAGACTGGCTGTATCGTTCCTCGAACTCTTTCATGGACAGATGAAGCGATGACAAGTATGTTGTTTGTCGTTCGCTTCAGCCTTCTCATAGAAAGCTTCATCTTGTATTGCGGAACTCTGGTATGATGAACTTTCTCTCTCTAACTACTCATTGAAGTCCTTTTGCACCATAAAGTAACAAAAAACTTGAACCTGTGTCTACAGAGGAAATGAACGTCGACTGAACGAGCATAACAATCATCCCTGTAAATAAGCATCAAATAAAATGGCATCTCAGTTCTTCGGTCTTCAGTCTGAATTTATAGTTGAGATGAGGGTTGATCAAATCACCCCAACTGTCTTTTCTAACATCGAATCAAGAACAAGAGCTTTTTGGTTCTCCAACTCTTGAACAAACCTAGGAGACTGGGTGGTACAGCCAGGAAGCGACTTAGCCTCTCGTCAAGAGCATAATATTTTATGAATCTGCTTCGCGCCAAATTATCGAGCAGTATAAGCGTAATCTGCTTCAGGAGAGGAAATAATCTCCTCTTCAGTTGGTCCTGCAAACGCTTATATTTAAACGATGATTCACCCAAACCAGAGATGAAAAATCTCGTCACGATTGAATCTAATGTTTATTAAGGAATAGCTAACATACAGATGCACTTTTGGGAAGGTTTTTGCGGGCATCAAGGTGGAAATCTTGCACCTTGAACAACCGACAAACCTAGAGCTGCACATTCCGACCTGGATGGCTACAGGCTACCTGAGAAGAAGATGAGAGCGTCTCTTGGCTGGTGGGTGTAGGTACCCTGCAGCCATGGGAGAACACCCACATATTTCTGTTGCTTAGCTACGTGATGAAGGTAGTAGCAGACTGACCGCCGATCAGGTCCCCGTTAAAATGGAGAAAATGTACCATTTTCTGACAAACTTGGAGAGGATCATCCTTCACTGGAATTTTTAGATTTTGGTAGTAGAGCATATACTCTGCGGACCCCATTTGGGACCGGACCAGGTTTTCAGCGTTAAACTCCCACTCTTGTCAACTGACATGATAGATCACTCACCAGATGACGTAATCGGTCTTATTGAGAAGTTGGATATTAACACTCGCGGATTGATACCTATCTGTGTGACATGAAAAAACTTCATTGAAAATAGTGAGTTGGGATTCCAACATATTTCAAGTATTTGGTACTTCAATTCAATGAATTTTTTGTAAATTGACTGTGGTACATAAAGAGACACTTCCATTTGTACGTTTATTAGGTTTGTAATGAAAAATAATGTTAATATACTTAATGATCGAATCGAAAAAATTCAATTTCACTATATTATATGAACCGATAAAAATTGTTATAAAAATACAAGTTTTAATTTGAAATTCACAACTTTGATGGTGGTCCCAGTTAGTCAAAACCCTGTGAGAAAAGTTCTGTGAGCATATCTATTCTGAAAACTTATTGAGAGTTTTGGAAACTAAGCATGATTGTACTTCCAACATCTTGACAAACATAGAAAGTAAAGTCATAAATAGAAATTGTAAATTTTCAGGTTATCTTCTGAACCAAAGAAGTAAAGTTTGTTTTTTTATTATTATTTAAAAGAACTCAATAGTTTCAACTTTGTCCCAATTCAATCCACCTATCATCGTTCAAGATATCCTCATATATAAACAGAATTCGAGTAGCCCTGTTTAAATATTCATTAATAATTGGGACAATTCTATGTTGAAGCTATTTTCGGGGTTTTTTGGCGGTAGTCTGCAGATTTTTATACCTGACGTTTTGTCTACTACTGCGGTAGACATTATCAGAGTCGATGAGGTAATGGCCGAAGTGCTCGAACTCCACGCAGAAGTCAACGCAAAAACTACAATTTTTAGAAACTACTCGCAGAAACTACAATCTGTGCTTTCTGCATTGGGAACAACTGGAGCACTTCGACCATTACCTCATCGCCTTCGATAATGTATATCGCAGTAGTAGACGAAACGTCAGGCATAAAAACCTGCAAACCACGGCCAAAAAACCTGGAAAATAGCTTTGACACAATTATCTACGACCGTGAACGTTTACACTCTTTAATGGACAATACCCTTCAATATATGAGTCTAACATTTTATAATGTATAACTCTTTTTTTTTCAGGTCATCGAACTGAGTGATTCTGACGAGTAATAATATTATTATAAAGGTTCATTCAAGTTTTACCTAATTATTTTTATGATAAATGACTGAAATTATTTACTTTTTTATTTGTAATAATAAAACGTGTGAGTAATTGATAACAATTACATATAAATATATTTTAATTGAATGTAAGAAATATTTTTTCATCTAATGAATAATATGCAGTATGTATAAATGAATTATTTCTGAAAGACACAATATGAAAACAACATTTTTTAATTTTTCATTCGAACAGTAGGCTAGACAAAAAATAACCCTTTATACTTGAATATCATGTATGCAAAATATTTTACGAATATGATTTTGGAAAGTGGTTGAAATATCAGAGATTCACACAGAAAATAAAAGGCACCAAAAAACTATTGTAACGTCAGAAAAGATGTTTCATTCGATTAAACATTTTGGTCAATATTTACCTGATGGATATCATATTTGTTATCTGAAATGTACTGAATTACGCAAAACAGTGTTCACCTTTTCCTTAGCCCTTGACCAGCTACCACCTAGTTTTGTCCTTTTACCACCTACTTGCGGTCACAGAAACCCCTAATAGATTATTGTGTTTGTGTTAGGATCTATAGTATCAATGGATGATGAATTTTAATAAAATTTGATTCTGTTTAAAAATCTGTTGAAAATATGTTTTTTTCCGTTAACCAGCTATCACACCCCTACGAACGACAACCCTAATTAGTCGAAACTTGTGCGATCTAAGGATTAACGAGGTCTTACCTTTTACGTGTGATTCATAACACGGGATTGACGATAACAAGTGAAAATCAATCGTTCAGCCTGGGGCTTGAACCAACGACCAACACGGCAGTCAATTCGAGTGAGTGAACAAAGCACCCACATTGAACCGACCGGCTACCGACCGACCAGTTCTTTATTTTGGCATAAAAAAATTAAGGGAAGCATTCTTAAAAAAAAATTGTAGAGGACACGATATTTCTTACTGTTTTCTGGGGTATATCTGAAAAATAAACAAAGGTAAATGAATAGAGAATCTGCTGAAGTGTAATACAGAGCAAACTGAAAAGTTCACCTCGAAAAGTTACTACATAATATAAATTAGTGAAGAACCCAATTAGTCAGTAACCTGTCGTATTGATAAATTTCGCCTACACATATGCATATGACATCTCAACAGCTGCATTGTGGAAGGTGGACTTGTAAGAAAAACACGTCAAATATGGTTATAGTACGCCGAATGAAATTCAACGGCGTGATTGTTTAAATAGTGCGTGTGTAGAGGTGGAAAGACCGTCCGCTGACGCAGTAATATGAAATAATATGGAGTGTGAAATGAAAATAATATTCTAAAATAATTATTTTTCTTCACATTTCCAATCAGTGGGAGAAGGGTGTTGAAGATGAGCGCATGGCTCCGAAGGTGCGCTGTGTACGAAGAGTGCAGTAAATACTGGCGTAGCTGGTGGGATGATTGCCCCGTCGATGCGGTTTTTCCACTTGAATACGAGTATATCGTCATTATTTTGATAATATTTAATAATTGTAGCAACTTGTGTGGCATTGACAAAAACCTCATGATCATACCAAGGTAATTGTTTTTTTTTGTGATGAGAACGATTTCGAGGGAAAAATAAGTTCAACTTATACAGTTATACTGTTAATGATGTTGAAATGAATAACGTTAATATCACTCCAGTCCATATTCCAGTTGCAGTATAATGAATTTCAAGGTTTTGTGACTAAAGTTCCTACAAAATTTGATACTAGGGTGCCCCTGCAAATGTAGGTACTGATGCAATTGAAATGGAAATGGTGTTTTGATTTGTAACTTACTATACTAGAAATGATGCTTTAAAATTTTTTGCACTGATACGTCTTTTGTGTCAAGTTAATTTAAGTTGAGATCTCCGACCAATATACACTTCCAACGTTATGCAAAAATATTTTTTCCAGTTTTCAAAATAATCCGAAAATATGGTAAACCTAGAACTAGGGATCTATCCGGATTGCCTGATCTTCTCCATTGCCTGGAGAAGACTAGGCAATGAGACTGGCAATATTCAGGAAGTGCATTATTACAGAGGAGGAAATGTTATGATATGAAGGGGGAATAATTTTGGAGGAAGAACGGACTTTGTTTTATTACAAAGATTTTTAAACGCCCTAACTTATGTTCGCCAAATACTTCAACCTGTTGTCCTTCCATACGCAAAAGCAGTTGGTGACAATTGTATTCTGATGCTCAACCACACGTTGCAAGATCAGGTAACCAGTTCCTGCAAGGTTATGGACAAGACATATTACTATGGCCCACTTAACATCAGATCTTAACCTCTAAAGTCTAGAGCATGCATGGGATATGCTCTAGAGAAGGGTAGAGGCCGTGGCAACTTTCAGATTGGCCTAGAGCTGTTTGAGTCACTCCAAGCCGCCTGTCAGGCAATACCTTGAAGGGGCCTAGACAATTTAATTTTAAGTATGTCCAGAAGATGTCGAGCCATTTGAAATAGCCATATACTCTTTATTACCCTCAAGTTTCGTTGAAAATACTTGAAATAGTCGGTATCCTTAGATTATTTCCATGTATGTCCAGTGTCATCCCCAAACTATGCACCATATAGGAAACTTATTTATTAAGGGGTTTTCAATACAAAGTTATTCTTGATAAAAGTCCTAAAACTAAACATGCATCAACAAAATACAGCACAACACACGTAATATACGAGGAAACTTCATATATTTGATTTTGTGACAAGAGTAAAATACTCTTATTTTGAAATATTAGAAAAGTTCTTCAGCATTGAAAAATACATCTAGATTTGAAGTAATGGCCATCTAAGTGAAGTTTTATTTTTTTACCCATTTTTTTTAATGGGGACTACGAAAAAAAATTGATAAAACAATAAATAGACAACTTTTTGTCGAAAAACCCTTAATAAATAAGTTTCCCATATGGTGCATACTTTGGGGATGACACTGTAAATTCAGATGTTTTTCTCAAATAAGAAAAGAGGACTTTTATTTATTTTATTTATGAGGAAATAGACATTTATTTAAATTGAAAATGATATATTTTTAGGAGAGAATAATTTTTGGGAAAGAAACGTTTTGGCTTTCTACTTCTCCATTTTTTAACAAAAAAATGTGGGAATCTTTCAAAGAAACGAAGGAAGCTGTGACAAATTAAAGAATTAACTGTCTTAAACAAATTTATTTCTAACAATATTTCACTAATCAACCAACGAATTCATTTACATTGAATTTTTCGTTTAGCCGCTCAATTCGCTTTCTGAACTGCCCTCTTGGGTCGGGAAGACGTGATTATATCGGTAACGGTCCTATCCAGAATTCTGTAGTAGTAGGAGATTATGGGCGATTCTAGGCCTCCCCCCACCACTATGACGTATTAATTGTTTTTTTTGTGTTTTGTAAAAGCAAGGCAGTGTTACGTTGAAGTGTCTGGTGCATGGACCATTCAGAATTTTTTTATGTGAGATTGTGTGTATGTATGACATAATGACGTCAATACATTTAGTTGGGGTGTGTTGGAATGCATGGTACAGGGTCTGCATACTTCAAATATCCTCCAAGTAATGAATGTTCCATCGGTGTGAGCCCACCAAGCGGTGTGACGTCACAGCCGGCAGGGTACAAGGTTTATCATGTGCGTGTCTGTAT
>WOGP01004805.1:0-13682 GCA_015342065.1 Leptinotarsa undecemlineata
ATGAAAATTTCTATGTTACGTCAGTTACAATAGCATACTGTTTTTTGTTTTGTTATGCTCTCTTTTTTTTTGTTGTTTCTACGGTTGGATGGAAGAGCAATCTCTGCGATGATTAATCATATGCAGATATTGAATCCTGCCATTTGATTGGTTGTAATTGTATGCAACCATCAATAAAAGCCATTATTATTAGATAAGTACTATTTTATTCATTTCCATTTTGATTTCTTAACACTTCAGTCGGGTTCGCTCAAATGAATTAAAACTCACCAGGAAGCAACACGATGTGAAGATGTACCTGTGGATAAAATTTTGAAAAGACGCAATAGAAATGCTAATAAAGAACAAATTCAATAAACGGTGTAAAATACTTGAAAAATAATAAACTCACAAACATCAATTAACACATTTGAAATTGAATTTTATGATAACCAACATAACGTTAACTTTGCAATGCACCTTAATATTTTCCTATAAATTGTGGAGCATCGAAAAGCGAGACTTCTTCTTTCAAGGTTTGGCAAAACAATCCTCTAGTTGACAAAAAAGATGAGAATCATCCAATTTGCTTGAATGCCAACTAAATTTTTCACAAGTTCGAATTTTAAAATTATATATCTCTAACACTAGTTCACTTACAATATTGATTCATGCATCCAAATTCAGTTACATTTCTCTTTTAACTGATAACTGCGATTGATTAGTCAAACCACTAACACTGACATAAAAACTTGGCAAGTTGATTTGGGGGTCACACCAATAGGTGGTTCTACTTATGTCTCGCCTGCGTTCGAAAAGTTATATTTATTAAGTACTTTTCTTGGTTATTCACATTATGTCTTCTATCCAGGACCGCCTGCCCGGTACTGACGATGTCCAATAGGCTGAAACAGCTGTCTACAAGTGGTCCTCAAATTGAAATCAATATGGAAATGATCAAAATAGTACATTGGATGTCACACCAATAAGTGGATCCACTTATGTTCTCGCTTGCGTTTACGCAGTTATTATCATTAAGTTCTTTTCTCGGTTATTCAAATTTTGTCGACAACAATATCCATGGTCGGTGGTTCAAGTCCTAGTCTGAACGATCGATTTTCACTTGCTATCGTCCAACCCGTGTTAGAAATCACACGTTAAAAGATAAGACCTCGTTAATCCTTAGCTTGCACAAGTTTCGACTTCTGAGGATAATAATTCGTAGGAGAGCGACAGCTGGTTGACGGAAAAACATATTCGTAGGAGGGAGAGCTTAGAAAATATACAAATTGCATTCATTAATTTGAAAATTGATTTGCAAAAGATAACAAATACACTCACTTCAAATTTGGTAGCAAGTTGATACATATTTCATATATCACTCAAGCATATTTTTACTAATTACAAAAAAAGTTATACGGAAAACCTCCATTCTTACACGTTGAATTAGACCAATGATCGGGTTCCAGCCATAGTATAATCCTCTGAACTCTAACCAATATAAGTAATCATGAATTTGACTCTGGATGAATTCAATTCGCGAATGATACCTTTTGTGGTTTCCCTTGTGACACGTTTTGAAAGCCATGATTTGAAAGAAGTATAACTTTCCTCATCCACAAGGTGGAGTGGAATGCACTGCAATTATTTTCAATTTCATATTCTTTATCAATAACCAGATCTGTTTCACTCATCGGTCTCTGAGTTATAATAAATTTCATATTTTCAAAGTAAAATTTCAGAGTATCCATTTTCAAAAATTCTAGAGAAATTAGGGCTCAATTACGGCTCGATTCACACAAGAATCTAATTTCAGTAAAATAATTGATAAAGTGAATAAGTCCAGTTAGAGTTGAATTCATAATTGTGAGGAAATATAATTTTATGAGTAAACTTCACTCAGACATTGAACAAAAAAGATATGCAATGACTTGAAAGAAGAAGAATTTCTAGTAATTTATTGGGAAATCTCATTACTGGCGAGCTTAAAAATGATATTAATTCTTTGTGTTCTCTGAACATGATTTTCTTAATTTGAAACGAATATAACTATAACTTTATCACCGTGTCCAAATCCGTTTTATACTTTGAGGCTGACAGTCTCTTGAAATTTATTTCATGTTGAATTATGTTGATGCCACACGTGTTCGAAATTGTCTAGAACGGTTTATGAAAATCAATAGGTTGCATTAACCATCAAAAGTTACAATAATTTAAACTGTATCCGGAATTATTTTCATTGAAAGCAATATACATACGAATATTGTTGAAATTTACATATAAAATGTTTTCACACTCAAGATAAGCTATAAATGTCGTAGAAATAAAAATGGTCCACTTTATAACTCTATAGATATGTCACTGTAAAGGTGAACTGTTCAAATTTAATGTCGGATATTATTATGGATAATTTATTTTCAATCAAAATTTCAATCTGATAAATAGTTTTCGGTCCTTTACAGGGAGGCATCACTTAAACAACAGTTTCAGGTTTGTTTGATGGAAGCCATGATCATTTCAATTCATTGTATTCTTATTTCGAATAAGATTTTTGGGATATTGAAATTGAAAGGATTTGTATTTATAATGTACATACAAATTGCTAAAAGACGAGGATGGATATTTAGCCCTATTGGAATTGAAACATTCTGATCTAAGTTTTCCCAAGTAGTACAGTTCATTAGTGAAAGGAGAAATTGATGACAGAACTACAGTTTCATTTGATGAATAAAAATATTCTGGAACTATCTCTGGTAAATGAGTTCTCATGTATTTTGTTATTAAATTTTTGCTTCAATTTGAAAAAGGAAAAATTATCTGTGAACCCTTCTTTCAGAATATATGAACACTACTCTAGAATATATCGGGTAACGTTTACGGAAAGGATTTTCCATTTTCGAACTTGAAAGTTAACAAGTCATATGGAATTTGAGATGCTGGATGAAGGTTTTGGTAATAAGGTGGTAATGGTAAAGAATAAATGCTGGGGCCATTCAAAGTAGCCCGGTGGAATACCAATATCTCAGGCAGTGTGAAGAGGTTTCCGGTTTCAAGGGTGGGAATATGAGGCATCATCCTGCTTGAGTCATTCGAAAACCACTATTTCTGAATTTCGGTAAGGTCCTTCTAGGGAAATAGCAGTTGCTAAGAAGTCCACTAGCATCTTCAAAACAGATTTCTGCAATATCAGAGGACTCAACTCAAATATAAACTCAGTGCACCAACATCTGCTAGCATATGTCCTCATATTATTACAGTCACAGAAATCAAAGTCAATGCTTCTTCGAACACTGTGAATTTTCTATATCCCGGTTATAATTTTCACTCCCGATTCAGAGATAACTTTGGAATTTCTCTTTTTATTCGAAGCAATCTCAACTGTCAATGAGAGGATATGTTGGAACCCCAAAACTTTGATGTCATGTGGTTTAAAATAATATGACACAATATTCAAATTCAAATTCCCTGCATCCATATCCTATCAACAAGAAATAGATTGGATCAGTGCAAGTTCACAAGTTAAATTGTGTCTGATGAATATGTACACTTAAAATGGCAAACATAAATAATGATTTAAAAAAAAGATTACATTCTTGAATATTATGAAACATCGAGTCAAAAACCGAATTTGAATCGGGTATTTCAGTGATGCATATTTCACCGCCTGTGAAAAATTACAGATAAAACAAAATATACGGAAGGTCAGTAGTGAAAGACATTAACCACAAAAGAGTTCGAAATCAGAGGGAGTAAAAGCATCCTTCGGTCAGTACTTCCTTTAATTTGCGTTTGAAGATATCTGGATGTCTGCTTTCTCTCTCAATTCGAGGGGCAGAATGTTGAATAGACGAATTCCAATATTTACTGAAGCTTTTTTTGGCATGGAGTGACAAATTTTTTTTTGGTAGGATAGTTCTTTATTTTCTGGTGACATACACGTGAATATCGCCATGTCTTCTTGAAAATGTGACTCAATGGTTTTAATATATAAATAGAGAGCACCGTAAGAATTTCATTACTTTTGAAGGTGTCTCTGCATGATGTTCTATAAGATAAGCAGAAAATACGTCTAATACTACGTTTTTGCAATACAAACACTCTTTGTAGTTCGGACGCTTGACCCCACACAAATATACTATATGAAATAGCGGAGTACCCCAGTGCATAGTAAACTTTAAGCAGACATTCTCGTTCCAGCATGTTTTGGAGTGTGGTGACCTCATAAAAACATTTGTTCAGCTTGCCACAAACTACATCGACATGCGAGTTCCATGATAGGTTGCAGTCGAATTGTGTTCCTAAGAAGTCCACCATTATAGATGGCTCAATTTCACTCCTTCAAATGAGAGCGGCAAATGCAGAGGTGTTCTATGTTTGCTACAAAACTCTATATATTCCGTCTCATTATGATTATTCATAAGTTTATTTTGAAGCACCAGTCCTTGAACTCTCTTGAGATTGTGTTGACCTTTTCAGATAGTCTTACAGATGAAGTATCTGACACAGTAATGCAAGTGTCATCTGCATACATAAGCACCCTTCCTTGACATATGTGAATGGGAAGGCCGTTAATAAGGAAAAACAATATCTGTTTCAAATTCCTCCGAAATCTGTTCAACAAAAAATCTATTTAAAATTTGTTTTTCCGTTAATCAGCTGATGACGTTATTAATTTTAACAATAAACATTTTTCGTTCGAGGAAGGACATGATCCATTCATTGATTGTGCCGCTGACACCAAGGTTATTCAATTTATCGGATATGAAAGAAATATCGACTGAGTCGAAAGGTCTAGTAAGATCAAAGAGAATTGAGATCACAAATTCGCCAGAGTCCATTTTATTATGGTCATATTGAAAAAATTCAATCGTGCTTGTTTCAGTTGATAAGCCACTAGGGAACCCATGCTGGTTGTCACATAAAACCTGATATATGTTGAGAAAATTTGTGATTATATTGGCCATTACTTCCTCTATCAGTTTAGAAAAAATGCGCGCTAAAGCGATTGGTCTATAATCCTCAATATTACATGGATCGCCTTTTTTAAAAATGAGAATTATAGAGGCTAATTTGAGACTAGAGGAAAATTTGCCCTGCAATACGGACATATTGATAATATGCTCGAAAGCTGGTGCAATTATTTTCGTCCGTACCTGTAGATTTTTCATTCGGTAATTAGTTTATGACCTCAATATAAGACACGATTGTCTTCACTTGCAAACACCATTGACTTTCTGCAAATCGATCATCCCAGTGCCGAAATTTTCAGGTTCGGTGACTTTATTGAACACAATATCTAATTGTTCAAATTTTCTAACGCGAAGCTTAGACTTTTGCAGTTAGCAGCAGACTTACCTAGATTATTAATAAGCCAACCAAGATTCCTGACCGTGATGAAGAGTATGATAGTCTTTTATATCTATACCTAATAACCATTCCAAAAATTTGCACAGTTACTTCAAACAGTCACCCCAAAGTCTCCATTGGGATCTTCTGACCATGAACTCATTTCAGTGTTGAGTGGAGATTACCGATAAATGTTGGGGAAACATCTAAGTCGCGCGAAGTTTGGCATTACAGATCTGCTCAGTAAAAGGGTCTTCAAGATTATTTTCCAAATTAGTCTCTGCTAGATGTTTGTTTCAGCTTTAATGGTCTATCATCTTGTTATTTTGAAGTCACTAAAGTTATTCTATAATCCATGGATGCATATATTCCTTTTTCAAGAAACAAACTTCTAACGTCAAACCTTGGTTCAACAAAGATTGCGAGCCGAAAACCGGAGCCGAAAACCAAACTAGATTTGTTAATGCTCGCAACAGCTGCAAACTTAGAATAAATTTAAGCAAAAACCTTCATAATCAGATAATTAGGAATGAACTGCTTGCCAATCTCAACGGGTAGCTGAAGCTGTTAATCAAAACTTCATACAAAGTCCATGATTCCACGACTGACACAAGCAGATGGTTCAAAAAATAAATTAAATCTACTAGCTGAACAATTTGCGTCCCATTCCACAGTCGATTTTCTGGAAAAGGCACCACTCACTATTCCCAAACTAGAAACCATAATGCCGCAAATTACTTTTCGACAAAGTGTAGTCAGGCGAATTTTGAAACAGCTCAATATCAACAAAGCGTCTGGTCCTGAGGAAATGCACTAGTATTTTGCAGACTTATCTTCTTGTTGGAAGATTTCTCGCGTTCAGCCTATTCCCAAAAAGGGCAAGGAAAATCTTCGAAATAACTATATACCAGTCGCTTTGCTATCAGTGGTATCAAGAATCATGAAGACAGCCGAGAACCAACATATCCTTGAATATTTGGAAGGCTTTCACATCTTGAGCTATCATCAATATGGCTCTCGGATAAAAAGATAAACAGGCGACGTCGTATCGTATGTCACCCATTTTTTAAATTACGCAATAGAGAAAATGGAAAATCAAGAACTGTTACACTTGATATTTCTAAGGCCTAGTGACCGTGTGTGGCATGAGGGTTTGCTTGCCAAACTTTCATGCTTCATGCCAATATTTTGCTCTGCTGATGACACATTTGTCGTCATTCCATTTGGATTTTAGAAAATCGCCTGCTGATGCACATCTTCATTGGCAGCAGGAGGTTACATATCTTAATGAGGATCTAGAAGTTATTTCAAATTGGGGTGAAAGTAACCAGGTTCAATTCAATGTCACGAAAACTCAGATATCGGTTTTCTCCAAAATAGTAAATGTATCCGAACCAAATATAATAATGTCAGGACTGAAAATTCCGCTTTCTGCTCCAAAAAGGTTGTTGGGGATTAAAATAGACAACAATGTGTCTTGACACAATCATGTCGCTGAAATTTCAAAGGTTGCGTCACAAAAGCTGTTCGGAACCAGAAAACTGAAAATATGGAACCATGTGTATATTTCATAGTCTTTTCAATGTTAATATTCCATAACGACAAATGTTGACTTTCATGCTATAATTGATTTGCATTTGTACATCTATAGCTAATCATATAGCTAATCTATGTAATAATAATAATTTTATAACATCTCCGTTGATACCAAAAATGTAAGTGGAACGTTCGCCAATTTAAAACCTTTCAATAAATTCGATTTTCCCTTTTAAGTTCTGAATGTATGAATTCTTCCACAGATGAAACCAAGGTGAGCAAGCTATTTCGATTCAACAAGGTGAGCACATTCGTTGGGATTATATATGAAATGCTAGTGGAATTTGAAAAATTCCTAAACTTTTACAGTGGCGAATAAACTTTTGAAAGATAATAAACCATTTTTTAAATTTTTTATTTTGTTGCTTGCCTTCGATCGCGTCGACTTAGATTTTTTGTTCATATTTTCTAACAGCAAGAAGTTCTCATGTATTCACTTCACATACTATGAATATAGTTATAGTTAAGATAACTAAAACTGTCAACTTCTGACAATGATAACTTTATTAGCAAAACGCGCGTCGTGAAATACTATTTTCGTTCTGGCCTGGAAGTAATTCCAAAAGTTTCATTCAACGTCAGAGGTTCCAATTCTACCCATCGAATTAAATGTTGACTTGAGCAGCACAACGCTTTGTACTCAAATCAGTTAGTCGTTTTTGAGTTTAGCGCTCACAAACTCAGAGATATACCGATAAGTATAAAAACAGAGAAAACATTCGAAATCATTGTTTTTGGGTTTTTGTGTTAACAAATCTTTGGAAGATTCCCTTATCCTCTTTTTTTGTATCAAGATGGAGTAGTAGAAAGTCAAAAACTTTCTTTCCCAAAAATTAATCACTCCTAAAAAATATAACCCTTCAATACCAATGAAATGTTTTGTCATATACAGACTGCGATCATTTACACTTTTATTAAATTTATCGATTGATGAATGATATCTAAATTTAGGATTTTTCTCAGTGAGACTATAATATTAGGTACCTACTAAGCATATATGTTATAAAATAAATTGTGGTTCAATCAAATGAAATATTTCAAAATGATGATATATATTGAGTTTACAATTCCAACCTCTATATGTAGATACAAAAGTTGAAAAAAAAATTCAGATATTTGGACTTCTACGGTTAATGCAACCTACGTATCGTTAGGAAATTTAACTAGCTATTATTGTCATTTCATATATTTCATAACACATTATTCATGATCTCTCAATTTTTTTATTGTAACTAATAGAATAGTCAACAATAATCATGAAACATTTTTCATAAATGTTCATTAACTCTCTGATATGAATGATATATGTTCAGAAGTATAAAATACTCATTTTTAATGTGTTCATTTAACAAACCCATAACTATAGGTGGTAATTTTTATAGCACGAATCTATTATGATTTGAAATATTCCTTAATTTAATGTATTACGCGTTAATGTGAAGTCGTAAATAACTGAAATGAATCATGATTCATATGTTAAAAACTTTATGAAACAACTTGACTTCTTCAGAATGCTTGTCGTTTTAGATAGCGAGAACGTACATAATAATTGATGGAGAATTTATTCATGTACTTTTCAAAGCACACGTAATATCTACTGGGGATATGTAGCTGAGCTTAAACGTTTTTTCACGAACAGACACCAAATGAAAAACTAACAAACATTACTGGAAACTTTTGCAACAAAAGTAAGAGGAAAAGGAAGCAGCCATCTAATAAAGTGAAACCTATTTATCATCGATATTTTTGATTTCTACCTTCCAGAATCTGAACAAAACAATAAAATGCAATGACAATCTTCATACATGTGTAGAGAGAGCAAACTTTTCAGTTCACCCCGGTAAATTACTGCATTCATGGAAATTCACGATAAAAAATATACTATAAATGAGACTGTTATTAGATATTTTTATTAATTTCATTTTTAAAAACCTCCAAAATCTGCCTTCGTCTTTGGAGTTGAAATAAAAGCAAAAGTGTCATGCATATTTTTTCAATAACTGTTTTAATTTCCAAACATTCTCGACGATTATCAGAAAAGTTGTTATTAGAAATTGAAACCTGAACCAATATTCATTTCGAGAGGTAAGTGTTGATCAATTTCAATTTTTATATTTTTAGTTTGACACATAATCTGAAACAAACAACATGACAACGAATCAAAACGATCTCATACTCTCATACATAAGTGCTTGCCAAAAATATTTGAAATAATGACAGTGGCATACGGTGATTGTACTCTGAGTTAGAAACATGTATACGAGTGGTATACGTTTTTCACAGAAGGTCGATAAAATGTGAATGACGACGTTCACCCTGGATGCCCCAACACATCAACAACCGATGAAAATGTTGGAAAAGTGAAGAAAATTGTTGTGGAGAATCATTGAATCACTTACAGAAAAGGTAGATGGCGTGTCAGCTGGCTCATGCCATGCAATTTTTTCGGAAATTTTGGTCACGAAGTTCGTTCCAAAATTGCTGAAATTTGATCAAAAATCCGTCGCATAACCATTGCTCGAAAAGGATCATAACTGGTTACTAATTTATGGGTATATGGTTATGACATCGAAACCAAAATCCAATCGTTTCAATGGAAGAGCCCAGGAGAGCCGAGACCAAAAAAAGCATGTCAAATTCGATCAAATATCAAGGCTTTCCTAACTGTTTTCTTTGGTTATTGTGGCGTAATGCATCAAGAGTTTTTGTTACATGGTTGTACGGTAAATAAAGAGAAGTTATGAACCACTTGCGAGAAGCGATACGAAGAAAACTTTCGAACACAGCGTATATAGCGTGCTCATTAATCGACCACTCATGAACAGAGACGGCCAAAGAGAGAGGTTGCTGATGCGAAGTGAATCTACTTTTATGACAGGTGTATAACACAGAACACCATCCAGCATTATTTCTGGCCTGAATCACTTATCACATTGAATACAACATCGCATGAACTTAATCAGATGCCTTGATCCCGACAAAATAGTAAGGCGCTCCGATTAACTGATTTTTCTCTGAATGACTCGCTTCAAAATAGTATCATGTACAAGGAGATTCTCAACAGAGGGGATCAGATTATCTTCAAAAGAAGTATGTTCCAGGGTGACTCCTCAGCCACTTTGTTCCTGAATTTCCATATTATCATAATCCGTTGTTACATTTGGAAATACTGATAGTTACAAGCTACGATACCCTCTAAACCAGAGGCGTAAGATCACCGTTCATTATGAAAGTTTTATTATTTATTGGACCGAAACAAGTACAAAGAAATATTTTTCCCAGAAGAAGAAAAATAATTCTTCTATAATCTCCACGACAGAAACTGATCAGATGTTTAACCATACTTTTCATATTCTTATAGGCTGCCTGTATTTGATATCAAAAACCTCCCAATATCTGAATCCAATTGGATTGTAAATAGAATAGTAATGGATAGTAAATGCGGATTTTCATTACGAATGGCAACCCTAAGAAGTGAAAAAACGTGTTCTGACTGAAAATTAAGCTTTCACTTCTCATAGTGCCCTTCCTAAGCACATCCCTCCACACTAGCCCATCATGTCGAAACATATGAAAAAATGTAATTGATTTCTCTCTGTACATGAGAGATATTTGTGAAAATATACAGACCGTTTTATATTTGTATGTGTTGTGTTGTGATGAGCTCCAACTAACATTCAGTCCCAACTAGCAATTTCGTATTTTATAATATTTGCGGAAACGTTTCGAAGACAAAAATTATAAACCTGCATTTCTACCAGATATGTTTTCAATGTGTTTTTAAAACTGCTATAAATAGGAATTTGGCACCGTTTTATAAAATACTATAGTTATCATCAATATTTTGTAAGGTCTTTTACAAACACTACAAAACAGTTTTATAAACATTTTGGCAGTTACTATAAAATTTGTCTAACACTCTTAAAAAGTAGTTTTGTGAAGACTTTCCTTACTGCACTTTTGCAACATATTCAAGTGATACTTATGAAATAATCCGAAGACAGTTTTATAAGAGTTTTTTAGTAGTTCCAAGTAGGCGTTATAAAATATAATACAGCTGAAAACGATAACAATAAAATAAAAAAGTGTTAAAACTGTTTAATTGAAGATGCTAGAAGTAATTTTGTATTGGATACTAGGAAAATATAATAGATATGTCACTAACTGGAAAATAACAAATAGAAAAGATGAAGTCATTTTGAAATTTTACTTTTTCACTCATGAAACTGTTGAAGACATTGTTTTTATTTCGAAGATTGATATTTTAACTGCAAATGAAATTTTATTGACAGATATATAGCCTCAATATATACTCATTTATAAATGTTTTTGGTAAAATTATTAATTATACAAAAATTCACTCTGTCGACGTATTAATTTTCTAGTTGTAAATTCAACTCAACTTCTTGTAAATGGAATAATGTTATGATATTTATGTACTTTTCAGCAGTAAATATATGCGGTATTTCATATTTTCAACCCATCTAATTTCAGTATCCCGGATCGCTATCATTTAAAATGGCGTCGTTTTATAAAATGAATTGGTATCAGTAGCAAGCATTTCAACGTATTTTAGCTACTATGGTATCCCTATGAAACAGTTAAGAAACACTTAGTTCTGGGAGTAATGGTATTGCGACAGAGTCGGACTAATTTTGAAGCTGTAGGTTTCTACAAAAGTGCTTGTTTGAATAAAGGATTTCTGACATATAGTGTGAATAAATATTATCTGTCGGGATGTTTTGGCTAAAAAGTTTCTTTCATCGATTATGAAGGCTAAACGACGGATTTTAACCATTATAATAACCTTTTCCTGTTTTTCGCAAAAAAAATTGAAGCACTAGGTTAGGTAGCATAGTTCAAAGTCTTTTTTAGTATTTCCAAAATACATGGCGACTCAAAGTTTCCAGAAAGTTTTTTTATGGAACACCAAGTCATTTCTTCGTCTATTTGAATCATATTATACTGAAAACTGATTATTAGTTATTGACAGAATATATCAATGAATTATAATTTATAAAATTGAGTTATCAATATTTTTTTAAGCGAAAGCTACGATGTATTGAGAGTATGGGAGTATTTTGCTAGAATGTTACTTCATATTACTGGAGTTTTCTCCCAACACCAAACCGTTATATATCCACTCTCAAGATTTCCGACCGTATTTTTTAATAGATGGATTTTCTGAAATAACGTAAAAGAACTAACTAACCTTATCGCTTCTCTTCCTAAACAAAAAAATATGAAAAAATATTTGTTACAAATAGAGTATTCGAACCCGTCACAAAAATTGATCATACATCAATTAGTCAACATCCCAATATCGAAGGCCTTCACACAAAGGAATACATGTCACGAACATTGTCGCGAATTGATTCGAACGCGAACGCATACGCTCAAATCACGAAAATATCGGAAACCTAGATCCTCCTAAATGGATAAAATGCCGTGAATCACCTTGTATGGTTTGGCTGCTAAACAACGAAGCACCCCGTTATTTTGATGGATTTTTACACATAATAATAAGAATACGGCCCTGTTGATATTCGTATGCCTTTCTGCTTTGCTGTGGCTCTGCTATCAGTACCCAACTATTTGATTGTTTATAAGTTAGTTGGCAACATTTTTGCTAATTAACGACACTTTGGTGACTGTTATAATATAACCTACTTATATTCATCACATATTACCTTTTTTATGACAAATATCCGTTGTCTAATGGTAAATACATGGTGAATATTAGACATAACCTATATGAACGCCGGATGAAATATTGTTGATATTTAATTTATCGTGCGTTTAGAGGAAATGACGGGTAAGTTTTTTGATGTCAGAATATATCTTTTAATGAGCTTTAATAATTGACCAGATATTTGATAATTCAGGCCTATATTTTCAGTTAATAGTTTTGTCTGTTTGAAACTGGATTTGACTCATTTTATCTACGTTTTAAGTATATATGTTCACCATAGTTCCGTCGTCATGGGTAAATAATACCAACTCTCATGGCCAGAAATTGATGCTGATGAGCTAATCCGAATCCATGAACTGAAACGAAGTCATTTGATGACCTACCAAGTTGCTGAAGAACTATTAGAGCGAAATCTGAAGAATGATGATACAGAACAAGAAAAAATTATTAATTCCATGCAACCCAAAGAGCAAGCAGGGTTATTTTTATTCAAACAAGTTGTCACAGGTTTTCTAAATAAATAAATAAAAACTGAAACTTGAAGGTGCAAACCCTTTGTATTTTACAGTCTTCCAAATTGTGAATAATAAGGTTGAGTTACTAAACCCAATGCCTCAAAAATATTGAAATTTCTTTAAATAAAAATCTAATATTTCAAAGTTGCTTAAGAACTAATTTCCACCACGATATCGATGGTGTCCCACTTGAATAACCAAATAAAAATATTCTTACTAAACATAACTGAAATTCTGAAGAAATTTTCAAAGCTGTGATTAGGAATCGATGTCAGCTGGTTATTCTTAAATGCTGCATATTATTCTTGGTGGCAGCAAATATATATTAGCAAAATTAATTTGATTTTATAACATATTATAAAATAGTTGGAAAATTACTAATGAAAATAAAATAGTATCTGAAAACATTCTAATAAAATAATATCATTAAAGCTACAGGAAACAGTTATGAAATAAGCTTGGGACAAGTGTCTTAAGATGAAACATATATATGTATACCAGTGAGGATGGCAGTGTTTTCCATGTAAGTGCAATTTGTTAGCATTCTTTTAAAG
>WOGP01004806.1:0-13681 GCA_015342065.1 Leptinotarsa undecemlineata
ATATACCTATAGTTTTTTAATTTGTCAATAATAGATTGAAGAGCGGACAAATTAATTAGCAGGTAATGGTTCCACTAGTTAATTACCGAAAAATCAATTAGGATAATCATCATTTAACAAACATAGTCCACATCGGACCAAAAAACTTTGTCTTTAGATTCAGTATCAATTTGCTTCTCCTGAAGATGCTAACCTTGTTAGCGAAACGCGCGTAGAGTACAAAAATGTCAGTTTGGTGTTAGGTTAATTGATCTCTAGAAAAAATTTTCAACTTTTACACCAAAAGTTGCAATCTCATCGTTTAAACCGGTTTTTGTGAAAATCTTAGTGTTTTTGGGTACTTTCATCAATATGGCTTTCTGGAGACCTTTTGAAACAAATGATAATATTATGTGTGAGGAATCTGTGTCAATCGACAGGGATCCGGAATTTAAAAATAAGGACTTACATGATCAAGTTCAGCGAGCAATTTTGAATATTCATGAATGTTTTAAGAAGGAAAACTATTATACTTCAGAGAATGCTATTGTGAATAGAATATGCGAGTTAACGAGACTATCTCGTTCGACAGTTCTTCGAGTCATTAAAATAGGGGATGGCATTGATCGTGCAATAAAACGAAAACAAAGGAATAAAAAATCCGCAAACGTTGATGGTGCTACAAAAGATGTGATTCGGCGAACAATTTATGGTATATACCAAAAAAATGAAGTACCAACATTGGAAATGATTTGGTATAAATTACTAGAGTATCCCGATTACAATTACAAATCTTTAGAAACTCTACGAGGTCTCTTATTGTCTTGTGGTTTCAAATATAAAAAATTTAACAATCGGACGGTCATAATGGAATCGACAGGCACTGTTCAACTCCGACAAGAATATTTGAGGCGAATGAAAAGCTAACGACAATCCAGCAGACATATAATCTACCTTGACGAAACTTGGTTTGACACCCATGTCAAATATGGCTGGGTAGACGAAAACAAGTATTGTATTTTGAACACATCTTCTTCAAGGACAAAACATGTTATAATTTTGCATGCCGTGAATGAAAGTGGTTTCGTACCTAACGCTTTGCTTCTATCGGCCAAAAATATAAAAGATTGGTATGCCAATTTCCACGAGGATATGACTGCGGCTTTATTCGAAACCTGGTTCAGTGAGCAGCTTCTCCCAAATATTCCTCCAAACTCGGTTTTTGTTATGGATAACGCTTCGTATCATTCTCGGTTATTGACTACAACACCAAATAGTAATAAAAAAAAATTAGATATTGTTGATTTCCTGCGAAATCATGATATGGAAATACCCGAAAAGATTCCAATGAAAAAGGAATTATTGACGACCATAAAACAACGATATTTCAAAAAAAGAGTATATTATTGATTTGATGTGTGAAACACGTGGTCATATTATTTTCCGTTTGCCTTCATACTCTTGTATGTTCAATCCAATTGAAATGATTTGGGCCACAATGAAAGAAAGCTTCCGGAAATGTAATCAGTCACCGATTTTCAATGCTGTGGTGCTTGACAATATAAGACTAGTCGTGAATGAAGTAAGTGATAGTGATGTGTGGAAGAACTGTGTGGCCCACGTTATGAAAGAAGAGAACAAATGTTATGTGCAAACTTCTATAAATCCGATCATTATTCAGCCCGAAGATGATTCCACCTCATCTGAATATAGCGAAGAAGAATTTTGATTTTTCTAGCAATTTTGTTGGCCTCTATTATTTTGTAAATATTTGTTTGACAAGAATTCGGTGTGATTATTTGTTTTTTCATTGTATTTTAGAGTTTTCGACTCGGAAATCAACTACCTTAAATTTCGAAGTTTTTCATAATCACCCATAGTGGAAAATTAACTGAAAAGTAACTGAAAAACTACTACTGAAAATTCCTTCTCTGTGCTATTCCAGTTGGTATTGGAAATACTATACGCTGAAACATAAAAAGCCTTCAAGTATCGTCTAAATTTTGGTATCATAGTATCCCTCATCTCAAAGATATCAGCATTTTTATAGGGTACGTTTTCCGAAGAAAAAATGAATATAAATTCATATTTTGAAAACGGTAACAAATAGGTATAGGACAATCATATAGTATTTGTTGTAGCTTACAAAAATGTTATTATATACAGGGTGATGTACTTGAAAAATCAAAGTGACAATATTATAATTCCAAAATAGTGGACAGTGAATTCTCAGAAATTTTCTGTTATCTGCATTTGTATGATTCGAATAGATGATGATAAAAAACTGATATCGCTAAAGTTTTGTTGATGATTCGTTTATTATACGTCGCCACAATGCCTCTTATTATTACTTTCATTTTTGGCCTTTGCAAGAGGAATTCCATCTGCCGTTGCTTTTGCTTTCATACATCCCAATACGCTATTCACAATTTCTCTGCTTTGTCTACTGAAAACACAGGTTTTCAGTTTACTGTTCGAAATAATTTTCAAAGGCATCGAATAATGCACAATTCACTGCACTTTATCTTCGCTCAACGATGTGAATTACACGAGTTTCTCGATGTTATTGAGCTCTCGCTTCATTCTGTAGGTTGATCTACTATGCTTTTAATATTCAAAGGCACAGCTAGATTTACAAAGCTGTACTGATCAATAGAAATAAATTGCATTGAGGACGAAGATTGATCCTAAGTTTTTTACAGGTTCCTAATTGAACTTGTATTATTGAACCAGGTTGACGAATAAAAATATTTAAAAAAAAATCACTGAATCAATTCTGATGGAATTGATAATACCAAATAACTTTTTTCATAAACTACATCTCACGATTTGGTCATCCCAAATTTTATATTCAAAAATACTAAATGGATTGGAAAGTCCCGAGCCTAACATGTAGATGGCGCTCATGAAAGCTGTTGAAATTTCATGATATTTCTCTTTCGAAAGAAAATACTATAAAGAAATTCTTGGTACACCAATGGAAGCTATTATTTCTCCTATTATAGCTCAATATGAAATGAACGATTTTTTTGACAACATACTTCCCAAATTGCGTTCTGAATTTCCTTTTTAAAGAAATACATTGACGATGTCATTTGTGCAATACCTTATGACAAATCCCATGAAATTCTTGATGTTGTCAATAGATATAATAAAAAGTTGCAATCCACTATTATCCAAATAGAAAATAATCCTCCCTTTTCTTGATACAAGAGTTATTCCGTAAAATTGATAATTCCTTATTCACTGATTGTAAATTGGTAAATTGGTAATTCAGAAAAATATATAGATTACTACTCTTTGTATAAAAAATCAGTTTAATACTGTGTTTGAAAAAAACGAATAGACAAATTAGTACACCCTTCCCTCAAACAAAATATATGGCTTCTTAGAGACAAATTGATTAAAAATTGTTATCCCAGAAAACTTCTAAAAAATTAGTTTCAATACTGGCAATAACAGAAATTCCAATGTAATCAACAAAAATGTATGTAATGATAGTTCACCTATCAAGTTTTATTATGAATCTATACCTAATGTTCGAAATGTATCTTCAAATATCATAAAACTTTCCATAACGAACAATATATCAAAATATGCCAAAAAAATATATTAGAATTATAAGAAATTTGAATAGTAAATTGAAAGATATAACGGATACTACAAAAAAGTTGAGTGTGATTTATAACATTCCAGGTAACAATTGTAACTTGGACTATATTGGAAAAACATCTAGAATTTTCACATCAAAGTGATACCAAGTCTTATAAGAAATCATGTGCATTAGCACAACATTCTATAGAAACAGGACATAAACCACATTATTCTAATATCAAAGTTCAACATACATACAAAAATATTTAAAAACGTGTTTTGCTTGAAATGTTTGAAATTAATAATAATAATAATTCGGGATATACAAATGTGCAATGGTCCATCTTAAAAGAGGACGATGCGAGGACTACGGAGAGCATGTGCATCCTACACCATCTGGATGGCGAAGAGACGTATACTTACTTCGGGGTGGAACAACGCAACAGCAGTGAAAAACTCTCTCCGCGGCAAGTATCAGCACCAACTCAGACAGATCTGGTCATCGGAACTGTCGGGAAAAAAACAAAGTTGCTGCAACAAATATGCTTGCCGTTCAAATCTTAATCTACTCGTTTGGAGCAGTGAAGTGGAATCGGGAAGAGCTGTATAAACTCGATGTAAAGACTTAAAAAATGATGCATCTCTATAAAAGTTTGCATTCCAAATCGTCTGTTCCACGTTTGTACTTCCCCTGACAACAGGAAGACCGTGGGCTTTTGAGTTTGAAGTGTCTACATGACAGAATGGCACTGGATACAGCATGTAAATTCGTCAGGAGTTCGGATTTTCTTCTTTGCATGTTCCGTGGCCAAGAGAGAGCAGAAATTGGAGCATTTCTATTTAGGGCAGCTGCCCGAGCAGCTGATGAACTCGATATAGTTTTGACACTGAACGAGGTGACCATAACTCTGTCACCGAGTTGGAATCCGTTCAGCAAAAAGCTCAGATAAAAGCCGCAGAGATCACCTTACTCCTACGGAAACAAAGATAAGCCAATGCATGGGGTCTTCTTCAATAACATTGGAGACCTCGGCTTATCGAAGCACCTGACGTTCGCTTTTCTCAGGTCGAGTGGGCTGAAGTCGGAAACTGAGGGGTTCATCATGACTTGCCAGGATGATGTCTTCAACACCTTAGTCTACCGCAGTCGGCGTGGTGGGTTCCTGACACAAGGCGCAGGGCCTGCCCTGAGGCGCCCGAGATCCTAATGCACTTGCTATCAGCATGTCCAGCATATGCGGCCTCGGCCTATATCCATCGACATAACGGAGCGTTGATAATACTATATTACCATCTAAGACACTCTTACGGTAATGACGAGACACCGGTGTTGCCCTACGCTCCATGGGATATTGAATCCGTTGTCGCGAACGAGAAGTGCCGAATTTATTGGAACTATTCGTTCCCCACCCTCAGACTCATACAAGCTTAATAAGCCTGCAGTAGTCCTTCTCGACCACCAGAGCAAGACGATATTTGTCGTGAAGATTTCAGCTCCTGGCGAGACGAATATCGTCAGAAAAGAGGAGGAAAAACGGGTAAAATATCGAAGAGATTTTCTCTTCGAACTCCTCAGACTCTATCCAGACCACTCTGATTATTGGAGCCCTTGGTGGAATGATGCCCTCTCTACTCTCGAATACCGGCTTGCCACACTAAGAAATCTTAGGCGGGCAGATGCAGAACCCTGTCATTCTTGGCTCACTGCGCTTGCTCAGGGCACATGATTCACGGACCCAATGATCAATTACTCTACAGTGTGGGGAGTGGTCATTGGTTGATAATGCTGGCACGCTCTCCCGTATGTATCGGGGCTTCGGGGGATTGGACCTGACCAGCGCAAACTACGATTAAAAAAATAATGATAATAGCTCCTACCAATCAAATGACAGGCTTCAATATCTGCATATGATAAATCATCGCAGAGATTACTCTTCCATCCAACTGTACGAACAAAAGAAAACGAAACAGTATGTTATCAAGAACAGTGCAAACAGCATAAAATATATATTTTTTCAATTAGTTACAAAAAAAATTTGTTCAAGCCAGTCTCAAATAACCTAGACTGAAGGTTAATGGACTGACAACTGTCACAAAACAACTACTCCCCTGGCTAATATCACGAAGGGCCTTGGATTAATTTTAATCTCAAGTTAAGATGGTCTGTGTCAGTTTTGAAGGATATTTTTCGAAAAGATAAAAGGGTTTTTTTTGTTTTGAGGAGTTCTGGATTCCATATTCAACCAACACACATACCCAAACAGATGTGAAATATGTTCCCATTTTCCTCATACCCGTAAAGAGCCGAATGCATGCATTCTGGAGCTGTCGTCAGGATATAAACCATTTTTTGTAACTTCTTTCAAAGGAAGTTCTGTTCCATCTATTACAATATTCATCAGGCCATAATAATGATTTCTTCTAGCCAAAGAGCGTGACATTACATTTAGATGCATTAACACAGGTAATTTTAGTTAACAATGATTATAACATATCGAGATGGGTATTAATTTGCCACAAGGCCATGTTAATTGAATTCTCGTCAAATTCCATGTACAAAATATCCAATTCAGGTTAACTTATGAAGTTCTCCTTTTTTTCCAGTACATCCAAGGTACCCCGTTATTCAGTAAATATCAATAGAAACAATGAGTTACCTTTCTATTTCAATTTCTTCAGATTTTGTATTACATTCCTCTCTCGATAGCAATCCTGAACCAACTTCATCGTTTATCTCTACGATTTCTTTTTTTATTGTAATTTGACTCACATTATCTTGCACAACTTCTTCAAGTACCCTTGTGAAGTCAATTTGAGCACCTTCTTTAATTTTTCTCTTTTCTCGATATTGTTTGATTACATTACTGGTAGCCATACAAGTCGAAACAAATTCTATGAAATCCCTGAGGTTGTCATTACATTGCTGGCAGATGACAGGATCTTCAATATTTTTCAGGCCCTGAAATTTAAAAAAAACTGAGAAAATTCCAACAGAAACTTTTCCCACACACTAAAACTGGGACACTTTTTTCGACGAGCAGTTCTTTCACACAGTTGGCATTACCACTAGATAACATAAACCTAAATTGATTCTAATCACTGACAAAGCCTATTAAATATGAACTGCTGACCATATTAAGAGGAACATGACATACCACCTCTGGAATATATTTCTTGAATTTATCTTGAAAGTGATGGTCTTTGAGCAGATCCATCAAGAATGTGAATGTACCATTTATCAAGTTGATGCAGAGACAGCATATATTATAAAATCCTCTGGGAGATTGGGGTTCTACTTCACATTTCTTCATTCTCAAATAAGCAGTTCGAAGATCTAACTTCGATTCGTTCTTAGTTTTAATGTGAGGTGCTAGTAAATCTTCAGTGTAAGCACAGTTTGCCTTGAAGCCAAATGCTTTGGCAATCTTCATGCTGCAGCTGTAGCATAACATAGGGGTTTGTGAAATGTTCCACCACTACAAATCAACATATTTTGATAATGCAAAAAAAAATGATTCAGTTTTATCTTACTGGGTTCAACAAAAGTACGTCTAAGAGCTCTATAAAGAGTTTTGACTCCGCACATTTTTTTGCGATGGTTTTTTTCAAGCATAATATGCAGATATTTTTCATTAGTACTAATATTATCAGCTCAACCAAAGATAAAAACAAAACATTTAAAATAACCTAATCAAATCCTCCTCTTTTGGCTAACTGGGCTCGCTAACTACGACCATTATCCAGGTTCGACGATAATGTAACTGGGTTACATAATGATCATAATACTTTACTCATTTTGAGTTACTTCTGAAAACATGTACATAACTGTTGTGAAACTGACGACCTCCTCTAGTCCGTCTACATCCAACCTGGTTACTGGAGTAACCACCTAATTAAATCTAATATGACAAATCGTTCTCCAACGATTCTACACGTCGAAAGGACAGTGCAGTTTCTTATTCTGTCCCTAACAAAATTACAAAGTAATGACGTCATAGGCTCTGTAAATTTCAATATGTGAATATCAAACATTCATAGTTGTCACATTCAGTATTTTCATTTATGGAACTATTAGCAAATAAAGCAAATAAAATCTAAACCTGAATCGCATCTATTTCACCAGGTATCTTACATATTATAAATCAATAGAAATGGTTTCATCTATTAGGCGCATTATTTGTATAAAATTATCGAAATCAGTTCATAAGTGTTATTCACTGCTATAGTAGTTCACACTACCAAAGCTAGATGTCACCGACTATGAATTGGGCACTATAATATGGCAAAAAATTTGTGCTTTGCTCTCATTGATTCTCATCTGAGATACGGTATCTGTTTTTGGGGAACGTGATGCTAATACATGTTTTTACTACAAAAACGAGGAATTAGAAATATGTGTAGAGTTGGATTCAGGTATTCCCGTTGACCTTTATTCAGAAAGCATAAAATCTTGACCTTGCCTTTCATACTTATATTGGAAATGTTATGTCTGGTGCAAAAAAATACAAGACGGACATTTTCATTTCACCATGACGAAATACCAGAAACAAGCTCAACCGATTCCAATATCATCAAAAATTGAGAGGTCTTTCATATATAATGGAAAAAAAATGTTTAACCATTTGCCATTGAGATCAAAGGTATAACATGTACCACTAAATTTAGAAAGTCTGTAAAAAAGCTTTTGATTTCAAAGGTCTTTTATTCTTTAGACGAATTCTATTCTGACAGTAATTGAAATTATATAAACAATTTTAATTATTATGTTTCAGTACCGACCTACTGTTATTTAAACGATGTGACATTTGTAACTTTTTGTTTGATGTTTACATTTAGCTCTGAACTGTATAGTTAAAAATGTTTACGAAGTTGATACTTACTGTTATTTTCTATGCATT
The DNA here is from genome assembly GCA_015342065.1 of Leptinotarsa undecemlineata. NCBI lineage: Eukaryota > Metazoa > Arthropoda > Insecta > Coleoptera > Chrysomelidae > Leptinotarsa > Leptinotarsa undecemlineata. Next base: position 8,472 of record WOGP01004806.1, read on the forward strand.
CACTTTTATATTTTTATGCTATATAGTTTTTATATTCTCATACTTACATTTATGTGTTGCATGAGAATATTCATTATTATTATTATTTATTTCAATATGTGGCATATATATTATCACTTTCTGACTACTTTTTCACTCCAAAATGCTAAAATCACCAAATATTAAAATATAACTTTCAATTTGTATAACTTATATTCTTTAAAATAATAACACTTTGACAATAATATTTTATCATCGACAATATCTTTTAAGTTGTGTATCTTATAATTCTTAGAATAGTAACACTTTGTCAATGAGATTTCATCTTCGACAATAAAGTACATTTTCATTTGATTTGATATCGTGATTTGTCGCTATTCATGCGTAATCTATTGGCGTTTGGCTCAAGAGTACTCGCGATACGTAGTGTGCATTAACTAGATAAACATTAATAACAAACGGAACGTACCATTAATCATATCGCCTATTTAAAGCATAATTTGATCTCTCATTATAAGTTTTATTAATGGGCCGGGGTCCACTGAAGTGTCATTAACAACTCTCTGCTTCGACCGCATTCATACATACGTTCCGATTTTCCGGATAAACGCGTCGACTGCGATTATCCTTTCGAACAACAAAAGAACGACGTGTTTTTAACATTGTTCGCAGCAGCTGGAGCATCCCCGAACTCTTTTCGGATCTATTATCATATCATATCAGATCCACCATGGGCGGCCAGGAACGGTTTCCTAAGCAAAATAAAAAGACAATTCGAACTTAGAACATTTTGAATATTTCTACATTTTGAGCAACTATTCATAATATTTGTCTATCAATTCTTTCAAAACATCAAAACATCAAAAGAGAGTTTTACTTGACCCTCAGGGCCTAGTTATGCATCATCGTGACCGAATATTAAAACTTTGCTTAGATTATTCCATAAAATTTCTAGGAATGATTTAATATTATGACAATGACTATACCACCTTGAATACCAAACATTTATATACAGTGTGTTCCTAAAGTAACAGGTAAATCTCAACAATATTTGAAAGCATATGCTCAAAATGGGAACCGTTCATCTCTTGATGCGAAGTTTTGCGCTCACAATATTAGTTGGTCTCCCCTTGTGAATTTTTAATTTCAAATAGCCCCACAGGAAAAACTCAAGTGGAGTCAGATCGCAAGAACAGGCTGGCTATTCAATTTCGCCACGTCTACCGATCCACCGACGAGGAAAAACTTGATTCAGATAATCTCGTACTACTACTGCATAATGAAGTATAACTCCATTCTGTTGAAATCATATGTTTCTATCAGTATCTGCGGTGTTAACACGATCAGGCAAAACGTTGTCGTCATTCTGTAAAAATCCAAGTAACTGGCCCCAGTTACTGACCCCCCCAAAAATATTATCCAACTATTGTGTTATTCAGTATGCCAGTACAAACGTTAACTTTATCGGGATACTGAGTGTGACCATCCCTCATCGAGTGAGGATTTTCCGTACTCCAATACCGACAATTTTGCTTGTTCTCCGTTTCCATATAAAGTGTATTTTCAAATTTAAAAATTGTCCTGTTTCAGGATTTTTCATTTGCATTCATGAACACGTAGAAAATGATTTTATCCGCTACTTTAGGACCGCACTGTATGATATTCAGAAATTCTTAATGTCTCAATAGAATCAAGGTAGGTAGGGATTGAGCATGGGTGTAACACTTGGCTAGTTCCGCAATTGTCAGGCCGTAGAAAACAGAAAAACATATGCTTGTATCTTCATATATAAATTCATGCATAATCTGGTGGACTGCCCAGATTTGTTATCTTAACTAGATTTTTACGTAGCGAGACGAAGTTGTAGAAACGAAATCTTCTTCTATTTGCCTATACCAAGAATCAATGTGTTAATAAAATCCCCAGTTTATAAAATTTGCAGAATTTATAATACTTAGTTTCTATTCCGAATATGATATTTTTGTTATTCAATTTGAACGCTCCACGTATATAATTCGTAAAAAGTTAATTTATATGCAAGTCTAAATACAATCTAATATTACAACCCATAAAGGTAAAATATTGTGTTTCAACTTTCTGCACACTGCCAATTCTATTAGAATTCTACACTTTATGTTTTTTGATTATTATATTTTTCTATCAGTGTTTGTATAATATACATATTACATAACATACATAGAATATATATTAGTCTACTGATTTTATATGCTATCATTACTTTTATTTATTCATAGCAGTAAACTTTATTAAATTTGTGTTGGGATTACTCCTGCTAAACAATACACATTTTTTTTCCAATATCCACTGAGATATCACAGTATAAAGTAGACTCATAGAAACGTACAAAACTTTATGAAACAACCCAATGAAAAATAAATATCCCAGCTATATTCATCAGTCTGGGATTCCCACGGTGCGCCTATGCTTGCTCGTGAACTGAATGCTGCAGTAAAAGCCAACCCTAATTCAATTACGTGTATGATTTTATTATTTAATATGCGCCAACTCAACATTTCAACGAAATGAAACGGATGATGTGATTAGTTTGCATTTAATGTGGTCGGTATTAAATCATTTATACGTTTGTTTTGTTCAAAGTGATCTCTTCACTTCGCTACTCGATGATAATTGCCTCATATTTTCCATTGGACGAAGCTTTTTTCATAGGTAGCGATGTTGGAGCAATTATTTCTGGATTTTAATTTCGACATATTTTGTTGATATACGCAGGGCTTTTAATTAAATTTTGTTATTGATATTTTATAACGACTGTGTGGTGATTACGGTATTTTCTATTTGCAAAAGGAGCTCATATTTTCGACAATGACTCCAAATTTCTGATGGAATTTTGTGGTTTTAACAGTTACTCTTACGCCGGCGCCTTCAGCGGAATGTTTTGACTGACTGCTGGGCACATAATAATTATGTGATGTGGTCCTTCTCGACCACCAGAGCAAAACGATATTTGTCGTGGAGTTTTCAGCTCCAGGCGAGACGAATATCGTCAGAAAAGAGGAGGAAAAACAGATAAAATATCGAGATTTCCTCTTCGAACTCCGCAGACTCTATCCAGATCACTCTGTCAAGATGGTTGTTCTGATTGTTGGAGTCCTTGGTGGAATGATGTCCTCTCTTCTCTCGAATTTAAACTCATACCGGCTTGCCGCACTAAGGCAGACATCTTAGCCGCACAGATGCAGAAGTATGTCATTCTTGGCTCACTGCGCTTGCTCAGGGCACATGATTCTCGGACCCAGTGATCACTTACCTCACGGTGTGGGGAGTGGTTATTGGTTGGCGCGCCTTCCCGAATGTATCGGGGCTTTGGGGGATAGGGCCTGACCAGCGCACACTACGGTCAAAAAAAAAGAAAAAAAAAGATCCATTTTATTGCCTGAAAATCACAAATATATACATATGAATACATATACATATGATGAAGTGAAAAAGAAAAAAACAAGATATGCATGTTTAAAAAAAGGCAGAGTTCGTGCTTCCTCAACAGAAGTTGAGAAGCAGAGCTCTTCCACTCAACCTACAAATTAATTTCAACACATGGTTTTGATGAGCACATCTTAAAATTTCTACTTCAGGTTACAAAGCTGTATAGAGGTAAATCTCTTGATAGTTAAATAATGAAAAAAAAAACAAATGGTAACATTGAGAATAAATGAACTTTCCTGATAGAAATATCTAAGTTTTCTGTGGCAAATACATTTAGAGACAGAGAGGTAATAATAATTATATTGTTCGAAATTACATTGATGATATCAGCACAGTACTGAATAATTTGAAAAAGTTCAAGGTTTGAACCATCATATAGAATCTGGTTCATTAAAAAATATGAATTGACATATGTTTCTTCGCAATGGAAGGCTAGCTGTATTATACGAAAATAATGATTTGAACAACGAAGTTTTATGTTTCGGAATTGAAATATTAGTTTTATAACGTTCATTGATATTGTGCTGGTCATGTCTGAATTTCACTTTATTATACAAATATGAGGCTTTCTCATTGTAAGGATGATATGATAAAGGCTGCAACAATGGAAAATCCTGTGTTTATCCATTGGTAGCCAACCAAGTGTAGAAAGATGAGTTGACACATGTTCCCGTCTTCGTGACCCACATAATTAATGCACACACAGGTTTTGAATTATGTGAATACGTCGACTATCAGAACTAAGGATAGCAAGGACACAGCAGAATATACAGTCAACAAAATTTAATTTTGAAAAGACTAGAGACTCGCATAAGGTAATTTTGCTCTTTTTGGTTAGTATATTTCTATTGGTATAGATCAACTTCAAATTGCAAAAGATATTTCTCCTAAGTTTGGAGATGTGTTTATTAGATCTCATATCTGTGTCTAAAATCTCCCTGAAACTTTTCTCCGAATCGCTGAATAGTAGTGGGTTTCCACCAATTTGCAGTGAGACTTGACCCAAGATCCAAGTTCGTAGCAATTTTATTCCAAATATTATGACCTTAGATTTCAGAGGGTTAATGCCAAGACTATTTTTTAGAAATTTCGTGTAATCTCTGGAGTTCCTCATTAATGTTTTTACATGCATATTGCGTATCAGTCTCAGAAAATCCTTGAAATAATTGGGTGTCACCAGCGTAAAATGACTTGTATTACGATATGACATATACTTATGGAACTGTGACGTATAGATCGTGAAAAGTAGCGGTCACAGTATGGATCCTTGTGGGACCCCTGTATTGACTGGAGGTGGTAGAGAACTCTCATCATCTATCATTACAACTTGACACCGATAAAACAGGTAATTTGCTAAAAGGCTTACGTAGTTGTTAGTAAGTCAAGTATATTGAAGTGAAGAAATTAATAATTGATAGTACACCCTATCAAACACCTTTGAGTAATCCAATAAAAATAAAATACATAGTTGGTTATTATCAATTGAATGAAAAATATCATCTGTCACTATTAGCATCGTTGTTGTGCAACTATAATAATTATTCAGGCAAAATTATTTATTAATTTTGAAACATAACTATAATTGGACACTCACTTTTCTTCCTCCCATTCTTTCTTCCCCAAACCAAATAAACTTCAAACTGCAATAACTTTGTACCCTCATCTTTTTTGCTTACAACGACTACGCTGTAAGATTATAGATAGATAGATAGATAGATAGATAGATATTCATTTATTTCTACAGAGTATATGTAAATCTTGTATAA
>WOGP01004807.1:0-13681 GCA_015342065.1 Leptinotarsa undecemlineata
GTTCTGTTTGGACCACGCTGGTATTTCTTCCCATTCCCCACTTAATCCTTAGGCTTAGTAATCTGAAGTACACTCCACATCCTGAGCTTGGTTTTTAAGCTGTCTGTATAAATCCGTATTGCATTTGTAGCATCTGACTCTGTGTTCTGCTTAATTTGTATTTTGTAGGGTTCATTAAACACACACCTGGGTTCATTTGTATCACTTGTTGCTTGCAGCAGAGGCTGGGCATAAGCGCTTCCCGCCATAGGCCCAGCCTCAATTGACCCATTCCTACTTCGAGGTTTAAACCAGCCGTGCGCAATCGTACTATGGCCATTAACGCAACTGAATTTCTTACTATCAAAACATATGTTGCCCTGTGTAATATATCAATATATTAATATACAAAATTCATTTGAATTCCGAATTTTTCAACAGTGAAGATGAAATAGAGCATTTTCCCGAGTCATCAATCGATGTATAAATCGAATAAAAACATTGCACAGCAGAATTTGCTATTTTTTTTCAATAGTTAGTTATGAAAGTGAGTGTCAATAGTATTGTTGGAAGTTCCTTTATCAAATCGTACATATATAAATTTTGTAAACAAAATATTATTAGTAGATTTGTTCTATAGGAGATTCTCTTTCAGATATTGAAAATTATATTACTCTTCCATTCTTAAATAACACATATAAATGAATATTACTGGAGTTTTTTCCCAACTCCAAACCGTTATTTTAACACTTCGACATGTGTTTCGATCACCAAGTGATCATCTTCAAGAATACGATCAAACTAATAATATATAGACAACAAATATATGAAACCTTGAATGTCGTGTCTTCACATCATCTTCATTTATGGCCCAGAAAATTCGGAACAAAATCTACAAAATGACTTTGCCCATAAATTTTATGTCTTATTTGGAATCGAGTAATAAGTTGAAACCTTGTTCGACGACATTCGCGAAATGAATTCACTGGAGAACTGGAGCAATTAATGGGAGCAATCGTTATGAAAACTTGACATCAGCTTCAATGCTGGTGACAGTTTTCTATCTAACAGTCGGTAAAAACATTCGCAGCTGCGATTATTGTTGCGATTTGCACTCAATTTGATTGACGGTCTGCAGACGTTGTAATTGCGAAAATCATCCGGTCAACACATGAAGATATATGAATAACTTGTTTCCTGATAAATTCAGTGAACCTCTCACGGTCAGGTTCAATATATTTGTCGCTTTTCGGAATAGCTGATCGTTGTTTATTTTGAGATAATTTCTCAACGTTTCCCCAAAATGAGTGGTTAGGTTATTTATATATCATCAATATTTTTTCAAAAAATAGTTTAGTTTTCGTGTCAGCACTTGTTTAGAACTTTTTAAGGTATATACTTATATTTAATTGATAAAATTAATTATGAATACATTAACCTGTTCATTAACAATACTATCCACGATAATTATACAATTTTCACACTATAAATTTTATTTAGGGCGCGTTAGTTACACGATAGCTTCATAAGTTGGATTGGTATATCAAACTATTCTACAATGTCTTTTATGTAACATTACGTAATTGCAAAACTTAATTAGTGAGGATACACTATGAAAACACACTTTTGTCTATTTTCCACAATATTTCTATATTTGTTGATTAGTTTCGGTCATTACACTATTTTCAAAACTAACTAGATTACATTCAAATCTGAGTAATTTATACCTACATTGTCTATCCTATCATAAATAGTCCCGTACCTACATTGTCAATACCTGGAATAACCTCAACTAATAGCAGTAAGTATCTATATCGATGAACATAAAAATAATTTTTTTTGATAAAATGTAGAGTTTGGGAACTGGGTTACAGGTTCAGGAGAGGACTACTGTTTGTTGACTATCAAGTTGTTTGTCGAGGATAATAGAATTGGGAGTTTTCTTGTTTATCTTCATAGACTCCAACAGATTAATCATTTTTCCTTTTTCGCATGTGTGGAGGATTCTTAAATTATCTTTATCTATTTTATGTTTAGAATTTTGAAGATGTTCGTACAGTAATGATTTTTTATCCGAAATGGCATATTCATGGTACCTTGTATCAAACTTTCTACCAGTTTGGCCTGTATATATGATGGGGCATTCTCCACATTCTAGTCGATATATACCAGATCTCTTCCCCTTGTCTAATTTAGGTTTGGCATTAAATAATCTGTTTCCTAAATTTCCGTTGGATGTGTAGGATCTAGACTCTCCGAGAATATTAAAAATTATCTTTCATAATTCAATCTACAAACATACCAATATGTAATGGTATTCCAAAATTGTCCCTTTGCGAGATCAGTATTTGTTGGTATTTCATAAAAATGTAATATGTACCAGGGAACTTTATTGAGTATCCTACCACCTCTCCCGCATTTGAAAATCTACTTAGATTGCACAGTGCATTTGCTGTACTCTGACTGAAATGGAGCTACATCTAGTATATATTATTCTGATTTTTCCCAAGAGAGCCTTTTTATGTTCGCATCTTATGTCTTGAACTATTTCTTCGCGTTTTGTTTCGTATAAAAAGTGGATATATTGTCATTGATGCCTTGTTTGTTATCACGAGTATCAGTAGATCACCGTTGTCATTGAGTAATGTAACGTTATGTTGAGTAATTATTCCTTGAGGGTACGTTAAGCAACAGTGTCATGACAGTAATAAAAAATCACGAGTTTATATGAAGTACATAACTTCATTTTCTGTTCAGTCTTCTTAAACTAGTTATTTATTTTTTGGTTTTTCATGGCCTTCAGAACTTCACATCTGTGACAATGTTGAAAAAGTGTGCGTTTTGGGCCGGAAGTGATAACGTAAACTAATTTAAGTTGAACTATTTAATGTTGAAATTGTTCAACTACAGAAAAGCTTAACGTATTACTTAAATTTTATGTATATTAATATGACACTGTGAGAAAAGCTTATTTATGATTGAAATCTTGTACATATATTATAGCTACCATAAGCCAATTGTTACTTTTGTAGGATTGAATAATTAAATAATAATCCATTTTATGCCTTGTATCGGATAGTAAACAAATATTACGTGCTTGCTGGTTAGATTTTAATAATACTGTCAACAGTATATGTCTATCGCACATTAAACACTGATCATCTGTCCATTGAAAGAGGAGGAGCCTGTCTTCTGCTGACGTATGTGTGAGAGAAAAGGAAGCCAGACATACTGACACTGTAACGCGTTAGGTAACGAAGCAGTTTACTCTACTATAAGAAGTTATCACATTGCATTGGAATATATCAATATAATGATTTGCGAGCTAAGTTTTTGAAAGATGATTATGTACATCTCCAAAAAGAAGTCAAATCCTTTTTCTAGAGCGAATTTTATGATAAATGAAACTTTAATGATGATGAAACTAGCCGTACGGCAGATATTGCAATAGTAATATATGAATTATGAGTGTATACATCTACTGCATGTCGAAAAGAGCAGTGAATTTTTTTGAAGATAATTTCATTTCATAATAAACAGTCAAGCTGATACTTTAGTCTGAATTTGAAGACACTTAAATTGTTATGTAACATACGAATATTTAGATTTGAGAGCCAAAATTTTGATAATCTGTGCCCGCCTTCGGGTCGCTTAGAGTGCCCTTGCACCCCCGCGCATCACATCCTCCCGTCGTCATACAGTAGACGTGACGCGAAATGGCTTATTACTGTGCTCAGTCAAATTATTCGTATCGTCATTACGTTTAAACGCATTTCATTAGTTTGAACTTCCATTGTCTAATACGATATAAATTGATTTGAAATCCCTGAAAGAATCTGTAAAAAAGTAAAAAGAATATCTGAAAATAACAATTTTATTAAGCAAAAAACTGAAATTACTATGAAGTGACATACAAGCAACAACCAAAAAATTAAACTCTTAACACGAGCTGAAAAATTAACAAATTAACTAGTAACGAAAATTAAAAAATATAAAATTAAATGATTCCAAACCAAGTTACTTCACGATATTTTGATTGTTAGTATCTACAATCGAAACGTCGTGAAGTAACTTGGTTTGGAATCTTTTAATTTTATATTTGTAAAATTTTGTTTCTTATTGTTATTTTTTTTAAATTTTCCAGCTTGTGTTAAGATTTTAATTTTTTTGATTTTTTTGTTGTTGCTTGTATGTTATTTCACTCTTATGAATGAATTAGAATATATTATTCTTTCAAATAATTGATTTAACAAGCGTTAAAACTTTATTTACTTGTGTTGATCCTTCTTTTAGTATTTAAAAATTGAATAGATATAGCTATCAATATCCTGAAATATTTTTGAAATGATGTAATTTTTCTTAAAAGTACATAAGCTGCTGTGATTTGGGAAAAAAATGGCATCATATTTTCAACATTAATTTCGTCCATAACGGATTACAATAAATTAAAGCAGATTCATATTATCTCTAAAATATTGAGTTCAATTCTTGTGAATGGCGTACATAAACCGGATGTAAAAAATAAATGAATTCAGAACACAAGAATGCTTGCCATTGATTCAATCTACAACATTATGCGATGGTAATTCTGAATTAATTACCTCACATTCACATGCTAAGTGAGGCGATCGTACAAGTGATATAAAGAAAGTTACTTGGAACATTCCGAAACAGTAGGTTGCAAGAATCAAACCAAAATAAATTATGAGAACATTTTAGCTGTTACTGATGGACTCCAATAATTATTTGGTTCCGTTCACAGTGAGTGGAATAGTCAAAAAAACATACAATGAAGATCAAACAAGTTCACATTCTGAGCTTTGGAATACTTAGACTCGCCTTTAAGAATTCCAAACATATTAGAAATATTGATAATGATATTCTTATGATACATCTCTTGAAAAGAATGAATTTGTTGAATGTATACATCTTGTGACAAGAAACTTTTTCAGTTGCTTTCTGAAAGTCGATAATGAAGAACATTTTTTCAATTGATTTGGTAATTTATGGCATGTACGTAAGCCATTATCAGTAGGAGAGAAGACACGCATTCTATTTTTACAGATTGGTAAATCGAAATGATTTCGATAAGCAGTATTTACCTGATGTACATTAGAATGCTTCACCAAACTATCTCTGTTTTTAAAAATATAAAGAAATCAAAAATATACAAGGATGAAAGCTCTCAGTACTAGACACATTCATGATGTACCTGAAATGTTTTTGTGCAGTGAATACTTCCTGAGACATCCCCGCTAACAAACACCATAACGCATACGACTCTCCACTTGCCCGTAATTGAGAATGTGTAAGTATCGTTCTCAAATGTTTCAGAAGATAGCACTGCAAATTAAACGCTGATATCAGACACGAACAATGTCCTTTCCAATTTAAATGTTCATCAATGCACATTCCTAAAAACTTGACATGGGTGGCATACTTGAAAACTGATATATCATTCATAGTGAGATCGCATTTTGTACATATTGTTTTACGTTTGTAAAACCGAAGATATTGTGTTTTATCGACAATGAAATGCAGTGAGTTGTCATATGTCTACGTTGCCAAAGATCGGAGCAGTTCATTACAAAGTGTTCCAAGCTTTTCATCAGAATGATCTGACACAAGAACAGATATATCATGTGCATACATTGTAACATGAATATAGAAGACAAAATACAGGGCCCAAAATAGAACCCCGTGGAACACCTATGCTGATATCAACTAACGTAATATTCATAACCCTCAACATATTGCATTTTAATTATTCAAACGTACTCTTTGCTATGTCGTAAAAAGCTTGTAATCCATGTCAGTGCATAATCTAGTACACCATAATGGTAAAGCCTCTTTCATCTCAAATGAACATAAAATAAGTTAATGAAAATAATCATCGTTGCTTCACCAATAATGTAACTATTTGAATGCATGAATAGAAAAAAAAATCAGATGAAAAATAATATTTATACAGGGTGTATCTTAAATAATGTCATTAACTTCAGGTGGTGATTACTTGTCATATTTTATGAACAAATTTCATATACACGTGCTTCGTTTGCGACTAACGGGTTGTTACAGTTTTATTAAAAATATTGTTCTTTTATTAATTACCGACAATTATTTCCCTTGAATTTGATTAAACTACGTATGTTTGTTATAAGTAACAATGGACTTTTCATGAAATTAGATTACGAATTTTGATACCAGTGGCGTCGCAGAGGGTTACTTGATTTATAATAATGGTAAAAATCAATTAGCAACACTGTTCTCGCAAAGTTTGATATTACTTGAACTAGCTAAACCTACCTCTCTTATTTTAATACATATTGAATTATAAATTCGATTCGAAAATGTTCAAAAATTAAAATATTTTTTTTAAGAAATTTTTATACAAATGCAGTAAAAATAAAAAATTTATTTCCTTCTAGGAAAGACATGTTTTGGCTTTATACTTCTTCATCTGTATACAAAAATATGTGGAAATCTTCCAAAGAAAGAAAGAAAGAAAGCAGATAATTCCAAAACAAATTCTTTACAGATATATAGATTTTGCAAAGAAGTAATTTTGAGACAAAAAATGAAAAAATTCCCCCTAGAAACGAATACTTTTATATAAACATTGAATTACACTAAAGAAAAAACATTTTCGAAACAACTACTTTTATATTAACATTGAATTATACAAAAAAATCATCCTTTTCAGTTTTGGAATTGGATAAGATATCATTCACAGGAGTGCTACTCAATATAGTATATAAAAAAGTGAAATTTGAGTTATATGGAATATTGTCATCCTCAATGATGGACATCGATGTTTCGAAATAAGACACTTGTCTTGTTGCCTTTTCAGCACCAATCTGGATAACATTACAAGATAAACACGTAATTCCTTCATGAAATTACGACCTTATGTCACGAATAGGTTGAACTCGCTCATGTCATCAATGACTACGGCATCCATTCACTTATTTGATGCATTCCCAGTCTTAGGAATCTGGTTTGAACTGAAAGGAATATTTTATGACAAGTAACTACCATCGGAAATTAATGACACCATTTGAGATACACCCTGTATAATGTCACAATAAGCTTGTCATCGATTATTTAAAGATGACTTAATTTCCTGTAAATGTATTCGTATGATTTCAACGGTTTGCGTTACAGAAAAAAAAGTCTTGTTTGTTTTCAAGAGCCGCTCTTAAGCATTTCAATAGATAATTAAGCGGGTGCAATTAAGTGAGCGGTGGGTTATTTAAGAGCGGTGCCTGTGCGAAAGTAGCGATCTCAATCAAATCAAAATCAGTGTTGCAACCAATATCGATCAGGATATAATTGCGAGAAAAAAACTTTTGCTGATGACAGGGAACAACAGCACTCCAAACAACGACATCATGCAAATTTATTATTTCATTGCCAGCATTTCTATATATGGCGATTTCTGTGTCTACAATAATGAATGGCCTGAATTTACAAATATAAATTATTACAAAGTTGAGTATATAGCAATGAACAGATCATTCAAAAACAAGCAATACAATATTTTTTTCGCGGCGAGTTACATCCACCAAATTGGCGTCTTCATGAGATGAAAAAACTACCAGAAATAAAAATAGAACACTCTTCTCGGAGCACGTTTCACCAACAAAGTTGGCGTCTTCAGGAGGTGATGAAAACGGATTCTTAAAGGTAATGTTCATCAGTCGTTTGATGATTCGGTAAAAATCTCAATTTTCTGAAGAACATAAAGTTGAGTTGGAACATATGCTTCATTACTTTGAGAGGACATGGATTGAGGTACTCTATCATAGTGGGAAACGTCGCTCAAAAGCAGTGTATCTGATTGAATTGCGGAACTGTATTCGGCTGTATTGGATGGGTTAATGCGGACGAATAATGGATTGGAGGGTTGGCATAACTTCAATGGAAAAAATCCGTGTTTGTAATACTTCTGAAATATTTAAAAAAATGGCATCAGTAATTTCAATCTAATTTTCATTATTAATGTAATATTTGCTATACACATTAATTTTTGTAATTAGTTTTTGAGCGCTGAACTATAGTGAGGTTGAAATGACAGGGTTGAACTGTCATTCGTTTAATATTATTAAAATATTATTTACATATGGGAAATGGTGTTGAAAATTTTTTATGAAAATTCTCCTTCTGTTTGTATAAATGACTTTTCATAAACCAATATTTTGACTTCAGTTTTGTACAAATAATTACGAGATCAGTCTTGCATTCACATATGAAGTTCAATCTGAATGAATATCTCACTGCACTTGAAATTATACGTGAAACAGAACGTATGATATATTTCCATAGGAAATACGAAAACATGGGAAAAAACTAAAATTCAGTTGAAAAATCGTTCGATAAAAATGTTTATCAAGAAACAATTCTACTGATGCAATAAAGATGAACGTACTGAATAAAGAGAAGTACACTCGGTATAGTGGATACGAAATCATGTTTTTCTATCGAAGCTAAACTGGTATGTTCTTCGACACCATTTGAGGAAGGACAATAAAAATAAAAAACCACAACAACCAATGGCAACGGTACGGTATGAATTATGAAACAGGAAGAATGGTTATTGAATTTCAATATTGATCACTTCCAACGATAATGTCCGTAAAAGGCATTTCTTACATGTGGTGTGCAGTAAATAGCAAGTCCGTATATTTCATAAGTTTTTTTGCGAATCGATTACAATTGATACGTGGGAAAGCTAATTCCTTACAAATTTAAAATTCTGTTCAACTCCTCTGTTACTTTTTTCCTACATGAAGTCGACCATCATAAAAATAAGAAGTCATCTTTGGAGTTAGGTATTTATTGGCGATGTCTGCTTTGCCATATCGATTTCAGATGGTCGTGAATGTATTTTTCCTCTGTATTTTATTCGATGTCTGAGCTGCAAATGGGTATCATCCATTTCTCTGTATCGAATAAACGAACCAATATTTTATGGTGAATTTGTAGATTAAATAAGGTTACAAAATGAAATCTGTTTCAGTTCTAGATGTTACAATAAAGTAACACAAAACAATTTAATTTTTTTTCATTTCTTTCAACCATTTAAAGCATTCGGTAGTTATCAAAATAACGGCACTTTCATTAAATGAAGTTGAATATTTCAATATGTTCATTGATTCTGAATTTCTTTCACAGTATTTTCTGTAGGCATGTATATAATTGATAAATGTAAACACTTTGTATTTATTCTATGCATTAAATAAAGTGTGACACTATGCTATGTCATGTTCAAAAAACGGAGAAACAGCTTTCTATTCGAGAAAGTAGGAAAAAAATTCGTTTTCATTCATATGAGAATACATTAGGTGCTGGCTTTCGACTTCTCCTTCTTTTTATAAAAAAAAAATGTGGCAATCTTCCAAAGAAAGGAAAAAAGCAAATAATTTCAGAAATAAACCCTTTACAAAGATGTGTATATCATGCAAAGAAGTAACTTTCAGACAGAAACAACTTCTTTCATATAAACATTGAATTATACTAAAGAAAAATCACTTTACTAACAACTGAATCTGATCATTGAATTTTATAAAAAAAACACTTTTTCCTATTCAGTTTGTACTCCAAATATTCGACATGGAATATACATGTTCAGATGTGTTTAGGAACTGCAAAACATTTTCTGACAAAATAGCCCATAAACCTAGATAAATATTGAAAGTTCAATTACAATATAAGAATATTATATTTCAAAACATAATGTTGAGGATAAATGCACCGCATTTTCAACGCAATAAAAATACAAACAAAAACTCTTTTCCTTGTTTTTTGGAATTCA
Organism: Leptinotarsa undecemlineata; assembly: GCA_015342065.1. Taxonomy (NCBI): domain Eukaryota; kingdom Metazoa; phylum Arthropoda; class Insecta; order Coleoptera; family Chrysomelidae; genus Leptinotarsa; species Leptinotarsa undecemlineata. Next base: position 9,794 of record WOGP01004807.1, read on the forward strand.
GTTCATCTATTCTTTTATGCAGCATTTGAAATTTTTAAAAGTATGAAGTTTCTTATAGAAACCGTTTGTTACAGAAACTGAACAAAATCGATTGATTTTGAAATCAACAGATATTCAAATTGATTTATTAACTTTTTGCTGTTCAAAATGAAAGGAAAAATATTTGTTATTTTCATTAATAAATAGAATATCTAGCTACAATATATAATATACTAGTTGTTGTCCGCAGCTGCTTCGCCCGCGTAGAATTTGGTTTGTCACATTAAGTTTCGTGACAAACCATTTTGAACAAATAGTTACAATATTTTTTCATCAACCCAAAACCTCAGGTTTCCAACTTCAAAACTGACGAAATTCATTACAATCTTTGAACTCTTATGCTTTCCCCTTGGACGTGGACATTTCTGATTCCGTTTCTTGATGATTATATACGTTATACAAAAAACCTACCTGCATATTTCAAAATATAGCAGCGTGCAATCGCTAGTAATCCATATTTTTACTTTAAAAATATAGTAACTAAAAAAATATGCCAACTGCATTAAGTAATAAATAGCTTCGAGAATCGAATTATGTTACACTTACAAAGCAATTCGCAAAACTAACGCAACCGGCAACGAAGTCTGCCCGGACGCGTCTGCCCGGATCGCTTTCTTGGCGATAGCGTTTCATTGCTTAGACTGCCCCTATACCCCCGCGCATTGTCCACCGTCGTCTTACAGTAGACGCGCCGAGTAATAGATATATGTATTAGTATATATTTGTCAAAAAGAAAATATTCTTTGAAACATATTATTGTTTTTATTAGCAATTACTCAAGATATGTAGATGATAGTTGAGCCTAGAGTATTTTGATAATTCAGTAACTTCATTGGGTGAAAACGGGGTAATAACTTATGCAGCGGTTATAATTTTTTCAACATATATCGTGAGTACATCGAAAACATCCAAAAATATACTTGTCGACTTGAAGTATAAATAATGATAACTCACATCATATCATTGACTGCTTGTTTAGAAAATACGTTAGTTCAGATCTTATACACCCACTTGCTAACAATCTCATATCTTCAGGAAGCAACATAGGTCAAATGATAAAACCAAGCATCCGTAATAAAACACGTTAGATAAACGAACTCTATAAGATGCGGGAAATGTATAACTCTATTTTTATTCTTATCCAATGGAAGAAGTCTAAAAGACTGATTTTACAGGGCGTAATGGTTTCTACAAGCATAATTTTATTTTTCTTGATGAATTAAAATTATATCCAAATTTTTAAAAAGGTTTCATAATTTTATATTTTTGTGTAGTTGTGTTTACAGAACAAATAATAATTTGAGCAAATTTATTGAACAATTGAATTATGACACAATGAAGACGAATTTTCAGTGTCGGAAAGATCAAAAGTAAATAAGTTGACTTGTGGTACTTATCTGTTTGAAATCTGTTTTTTTGTTAATCAGCTGTTCTCCCATACGAACAACAACTCTCAGAAGTTGATAAACTTGTGCGAGCTAAGGACTAACGAGGTGTTACCTCTTAACATGTGATTCCTAACACTTTATATTGGCCAAACGGGGAGAACCTTTTCCCAAAGAATAAAAAACGATAGGATGTTGGAAGACCAAGTCTATTTGCAAATTATCTGTAGGCGAAGGGGCATAAGTTGAATCATAACTATGAAAGAATACATTTGGAAAATAATGTTTTGAAACTCAATTGTTTTGAGTGCTCAGAAATTAATCGAGTTTAGAATTCTGTAAATTTACTGTAAGATTAAACAGAATTGAATGCTTCTTCACTCCCGAATATGTCTTCTAATGTGAAAATTGATAGATAGTTCATTACATGTTCATTTGATAAGTTGCTAAAAAATCTTTCATAATGTATATAAACTTCCAAATACTGAACCCTTGTACTGAACTCTGGTACAAAATATTAGTCAATAAGCGAGTGGTTTCTTTTATCATACTCAAATTTTGAGATAATTTATACCTGAACTCTCATGAAATTAATAGTCATTATTTGGATATAAGGTCATATGATTCAAATTAATACATTGTATAACGCAGTAGAAACCTCGTAGAAACCTCGCAATATTATTTCGTGTGTCTAATAAAAAAATCGTATTCACGGTAGTGAAATATTATTATTAAAATGTTTCTTCAAATTCGGAAAAGAATAGGAAACTGCCAATGAAACTGTTACTCAGGATCGGTTTGTCTTATTTTCGAAATAAAAAAATGTTGGAAAATCGAGAGACCTATCAAACGTGATATAACAAGTTTCCCGTTCGTGAAAAAGTTGATAGCGCCTTCTCGGCGATAAGTGACGTGATACCACTGGCTTTTTTACCTAAATGTACTAAACATTATCTTTTTATGCACAGTTTGCCTTTCCTGGATATTAAGTTCTGTTTGAAAGTAAAGAGGAGGAGAATATTTTCACATCCGCACACAGACTGTACCGTATACGAAGTCTTGATTACAGACTGTACCAATGCCGTACTGTAATTTTTCATTAAGGAAGGTTATTCTACAGCAGAAAATTCAATTTTCCTTTTCCGCTATCCGCACCACCCAAAATGTACGGCATGTTGACAAAAGTCACTATTCCTAAATAACTAAGTTCTCTGAGAAACCAATCACCCTTATATATGTCTACGGTGGGAGTTGATCTAATTCAACCACATGACAAAATAAATGACCCTGGTTGATATAAAGTAATACTTTTATTAGAGTCGTATAGGATATTATCATATATATACTTTTCATGAAATGAAAATTTTTGGTTAGGAAAGACCCCAGTCATAATCGGTATCTGAATTTCAGAAAGCGGTACAAGACTTATCACTACCCACTTGATTTGTTGTTTTCACTCGCAACTATATAATAATTTCAGAAATACGGAGCGAAATCAGAAACAAAATAACCCTTTTTGTTTTGTTTTGTAGTGGAGTCCCAAATTCAGACCAGTAACCTTTCAGAAATAACAACGGATACCCCTTCACTCTTTGAAATAATTACGAACATAGCTACAGTCCATTTCATATATTCATAAATTGATTTATTTCGTTTCTCAGTTTTAAACGATGAACAGTTTTGACAAAGTTATTTCTGGAATCTTAACAGTTCCGACGGGCACATATAAAGGAAAAAACATTTTGAAGATAAATTATTTCTACCGTCATTTGTCTACAGTTGCCTCGACTACAGCGACACGGTGACATTTACGGCGGCCCTGGTAATTAACGATGTTAAACTTACATTTTTCAAACGCGAACTGCTTAATATTTCACACAATAAATTTGGGGAGTGTCAAACGTGTAGTCTCAGATATTTATAAACTCAGCTAACAAACCTAAATGGTGTCATGGTGTCAGCTAAATTCCGTAAATTATGTGCGGTCAGATATGTACGCAACAAGTAGAAAAGTTGATCGGTTCACAAATGATATACATCAATAATACTACGTACTTACTGATAAATGTTTATTTTTTTGTGCCCATGAATGAAATGGAAAATTTGTTCTCAGTTATTTGAAAAAGAGGTAGATACACTGTGTCCGTAAAGTATGGAACAAATTCATTTTTAGCTAAACAGGTCATTTTAAGAAATAATCCTGAAAAACACCGATTTTTAATGGTAATTTACCGTATTTTAAAATAATAATCTAATATACAGGGTGAATTACGTTCGAGTAATGATATCACGGTCATTTTTTTTAATGGAACACCCCCATTTTGTCTCAATTTTCGGATTACTCTAGCTGAGCTGATTCCAAAAATTTATCACATGTTGATTCCAATTGGTACAGGGTGGACAAAAATACAGTAGTTGTGTGTGTGCTAATAAAGGAACGCGTAACATTCTTTATTAGGTAAAT
>WOGP01004808.1:0-13679 GCA_015342065.1 Leptinotarsa undecemlineata
GTCCGTGGAATTGGTGGTGTTCCTTATATAAGTTGTTATGTTTTCTTCTGTCACTTCATCAGGCACTCTTGACACGAACAACCAGATTTTTTTATTTACTTTGGAGTTTCCTCTAAATTGTTCATCACCCTCACCACTTCCTACTTTGTGCATAATCATTTTCGGTTTCTTATGTGTAGATACTGTTATAAATTCGTCCACAAGTTCTCGTGCATCATTGTTACTGGGTATTCCATCGACTTTGTTATGCATCGAATTTCCCAGAGCAAAATTCTCATTTTCGAGATTTATTATTACTTCAACCTTTTTTCCTGTTTGAATTTTCCTAATTTCTGCTGCCACCTGATTTACTGTAATGTTTGGGCCATTATGTATGATGGGTGTTCCTTGTTCTGATGACTCATTTCTATGGTGTTGATTTTGTTTAGGAATTCTCTTTTTTATGGGAGACCATTTTTTTGTGGTTTCCAATTTATCTCCTTGCTTTTTTGTTGTGAACCGATGAACCGATAATGAACCGATTTACTGGCCTTCAGAATCTCCAGATCTAAATTATATTTTTTCAGCTGAGTCATTTTGAACATTTTTCATGATTATTTAAAATTTAATTAAACTACATCCCCACAAACTTTATTTGAAAAATATATCACGACATGTTTCGTTAACACAGTAGTTTTATCAACAGTGATTTGAATGCGTATTCAAATCACTGTTGATAAAGCTACCATGTTAGCGAAACATGTCATGATATATTTTTCAAATAAAATTTGTGGAGATCAAATCGTGAGGTGTAGTTTATGAAATTACAATGGTCTTCATTAAGTAACGGCCGAATCCATCAGATTATTTAAAATTGCCAATTGTTCAATGATTTGAATTGTTGTATTTCATTACATTAGTATTTCAATGTAAGTATTACGACTCCTCCAATTTATTGTGTTTAGATTTTATAAATTTGAAATACAATTTTATACAGGGTGGCTCACCACATTCGCCTCGGTATTTCTACGAGAAATGAAGTGAGTTGGGAAAACATTTTTAGCACAGTTATATGTGGGTCCATGAGGAGCATATTCTAAAATTATTTTGAAATATATAGGGTGACTCCCAAAAAAGTTACATACCAAAGTTATATGTTTTCTTATAGAATACTCTATATTTTTTTATATTTTTAGATACTATAACAAAATAAAGATGAGGTACTATTATATTTCCCACACTTAAAACTGACCGTTCCTGAGAAATTTAAAACTAAAAACCATAATTTAAAAATTGTTTTCACCCTGTAACTTGTAACGAGCTGCTCGTGATTAAATATGCTGCTTAGCTCAAAGGTTAAAGTTAACTACCACTTGAAATTATTAATGCAATAATATTGAGTGGCGAAAAAAATTGCCTCAGAATTTTGACAAACATTTAATTAAATAACTTATTGAAGTTTAATGGAACACCCCCCGTATTTAGTGACGCAGAAGTAGATTCCCTTCAAAACTATATCAGGGTTCCCTATACCTATCTCTTCTGTTTTTTACACAAAAGGCGTTTTTATATTTTACTTATGAGTATTTTTTTCTTTAAAATGAAACACGCTGTATTGTAATGAAAAGCTTCGAAAACGTTTTAAAAACCGTTTAATTAAAGAATACCTAGATTCGCTAAAAGCACAAGTTTGAATTTTTGAAAATAAGGATATCTAAAATAAACAGCAGGCAACTGTAAAAACTCAAATTTTTTGCCATTTCGGAAATATTAAAAAGCATTTTTCAAAATAAGAAGATTCATGTGTCTTAAATATTGGGGCAAATTATGTTAAATTTGCTCGTTTATTAGCAAATGTATTAGACTTCATAGTGAAATAAATACAAAAATTAAAATATGGGGTCAATAAAAACATACATTTACGACTTTCTATAAAACCTATTCTACTATTTTTTCAATAATAGTAGGTAGATGACGTTAATTATTATTATGAAACAAAAAGTATTGGACAGAGACGCAACTTGATAATCAAACCATTATCATTGTTTTAACTAGTTTAAAATTATTGTCGTTTTGAAATATTGTAAAAGGAGAACTTATCCCCAGAAAGAACGAATTAATACGATTTTGAAAAATTGTTATTAGCGCCAGGAGTATATATCCAAAGGTATCCTAACAAGAGTCATCCTAACAAGCATTCATTGGAAAAGTTGTTGCAGCTTTTACGAAGAACAGGTAGTATATCTCATAATATGCAAGAACAGCAAACACAAAACCGGTTACTGAAAATGAGGAAAATGAATATTTAGTGATGTTATTTTTAATTGAACACCTTCACCCAAATCAACGAAAAATATGTGAAACACCCGGAATAAGCAGAGTATCCAAAGAATAATTAAAAATTACAAATTCCACCCGTATCGCATTCAACTACATCAACAGCTTTTTGAAGAATATTATGATCGACGACTGAATGTTTATTTATGGGTTTTAAAAAAGTTTGGTGATGAAAAATTTTTTTTTGATTATGTTTTTTTCCGGTGAGTCAACTTTTCATAACAACGGATTAGTTAACAGACATATCTTTGACTTCTACAGTGTCGAAAACCCTAATATTTTTAGAACCCTTGATCACCAGCACAGATGGTCTGTTAATGTGTAGGGTGGAATATCTGGAATGCAACCTCCTAATATTCGTCAACGAATATGGATGCAGCTACAGGGTGCTCCTGCACACTTTCATAGACGTGTTAGAAACGAGTTAGATCGACAATATCCAAATAGATGGATAGGACGAGGAGGTCCACAGAATATATAACCTTGGTATGTAATTGTTTTGGAAGTCACCCTATATATTTCAAAATGATTTTGGAAAATGCTCCTCATGCACTCACAAATGACTGTGCTGAAAGTTTTTTCCTAACTCTCTTCGTTTATCGTAGAAATACCTTGTATATTATGTTCTACACTATTTTCTGCCAACTTTTGTAGTAACATTCTTTGTTGTGAACCTTTCATGAGTCCTCCACTGGCGTTGATTTTTTCACGTTTTTGCAATCTCTTCAGGAGTTTGTCGACCAGCAAAATTTGTTGGTATAACAAATAAATACAGGGATTATAAACCGATGATTATAAAATAAAAATATTAAAATGAAACTGAATTCTCTAATTTTTTGAGGGATTAAGATTGTAAATTTTCTAAATATGTCTCTCTCGTAGAAAAGGCAAAATTGAGAAGTAGATAGTTGTAACAATAGAAACTCTTCGTGTACGTTATAAGATACACTCATTATTTCATTTTGTTTTACGTAACAATTAAAAAAATACTCACGAAAAACAGCCGATACAAGTTGTTGTTGTTCCTACTTGACATCTGGGTCCGAAAAGTATGGGTAAATCGTGAAAAATAACTTCACCAACCTCGATATCTTTTTTAGCAAATATTCCAAAACCTCCCAGTGTAGATTCTCTTATTTCCCATGAAGCTTCTCTTTCAATGATGCCGTTTCTCTCCAAATAACCGTTTATTATATGAATCAGTGTTTCCTTTGTTCTTCTGGAGTTCATGCCTATTGATGTAATAGAAAACAAATTTTGTTAATTGTGAGAATCAAAGAGCTAAATTACAGGTCTATTCGAATTTGAATCTCTGCACGGATATTTCTTATTCGAAATAACTTTAAACACTATTCAGCAATCCAACTACTCATAGTTTTTGTTTTACTTTTTATAAGCTACATTTCTGCCAAGAATAACTTTTTCGATAATATACTTACTTTTTGAGTTAATCGCGAAAAACTGCCTGAAAACATGGGTTAATTTGTTGAAAAATTTATACTTTCATTCGCGAATAAATTGAAAAGTGCCGACATGCAGAAGAAACGAGAAACCGTATCATAATTAGAAAGAACCAAATAGGTTGTACTTTATAGGAACTCATTGTATCAAACGTTTCGTCCGCTAATGCGGCCGACATCTTCAGTGGTGTATGCGTGCAGTAGCAGACGAAACGGTTGGTAATACTGTTTCCTTTCGAATTGTGTGCGCTCCGATCGTAATTTCGGCCGTGAAAGCCTATGTTTTTGAAACGTATCATAGTTTCTTGTGAAACTGTTAGAAACAGTTGCGGCATTTTTTTAGGTTGAAGAGAAAAGGAGCAGATGCACACATACTTGCAGGTGGATATTTTAAACATCTGATATAATTTATTTTTTGTATGTTCTCTTAAATTCGTGTAAGCATTCGAGAATGTATTCATGAAAATCAATTTCAAAATTGTACTTTTTAAAAATCGGGCTCTTGAACGTACCATTATTATTGTACCAGATATGCTCAGAAAGGAATAGAATAATTGAAAATACCTCACGTGGTGCGATATCCTTTCGGTGCATAGAAAATGCATCAAAAAAATATCTAGGGTTATAATAATAATGATGACTGTACTTCAAAAGTTAAGGTATTTAGGATATATGTTTATATAGATATTATATACAGATGTTTTAGTCAAAATGGACTCAAAAATGACGTCTTCGAGTATTAACATGTTATCAATCATTATTCCAACGACACAATCATTTAGTTTAATAATGATCGGTGATAATCATCTAGAAGTGAGATCGTTACCTAATATTATATAATAAATAACTTGAAAATGTGCTCGAGTGGTTTACTCGTTGAAAATCATATTCATCACAAATTTTATTCTGAATATTTGTATATCAATTTTATAGAAGAAGTAAAAGAGGTCACTTACCTAAAAAATATTGAAAAGTATCGTAATAGTCAACAACCACTGAAAAATTGGTCGTATTCAATAAATGCACTCTTCTAACGAGAAGTATGTGATTTGTGATATACTTCTCCAGATGCTTTGCACTTCATATAGGATTGTCAATAGTTTTTGATTCAGAACCTGATCTATTTTTAATTGGGATATCAATTCGGAGCATCTATTTAGACGAAATGGTAAGGAGTCCTTGTCACACGTAAGTTCGGCATACTTATGATAGGACTACCTCATTATCGGGCAATTGTTTGTTTCAGTAAAGTTTGCATGTTTAAATTTACTCACACCGGCGATCCGCATAATGTTTACTACTTCCGAAAATACATATTTTTAGATACGGTGTACACCTTCAGGACGTTTCATCTGATATTTTTATTGGCAGTATAGAAAGGTGATTCATATAATCTTAGAGGGCGATAGAGAAGTGTACAAGGTGGTTTTACACCGAGGTAGAAGAATATAATAGTCTCAATCTCCTACTGTCGTCGTTCGTAACTACTTGATTATTAACACTATCCGTATCTGATTAACCTTTCTTGATAATAATTTATACCGAGAAAGTACAGAAACACCGGTAGTGATTATTGTGTACTTTTGGAATATAAACAATGATTCTAAAAAGTTTTCATCGTTTTCACGATAATGATCCAATAAATATGATAATCTAGGTATCTAGGTATCTAGGCAAACCTATGGCGGGTTTAAACAGTGCTGTCTGGTTTTGGATCATACATGCGTTGTGTTTGGGTTTTCAACCAGTTGCCTTGCAGTGAAAGCTGCAGTGGAAGACAGAGGACGAATACCGTCTATGATCGATGTCGAGGAAGTTTCGAGGATTGAGTTATTTGTCGATCCCATATATGGCTTCTTCGTAATGGGAGATGTTTTCATTCTTACTTACTCTTACGAATGGCGCCAGAAGCAGATAAAGCTACTGAGCTGGCAGTCACCAAAAAACTGAGGTAGATATGGACACTCAGGAGGACCGACAGGAGAAGAACAACATGGAATCAGTCACAGAACCACTCCTTCCAAAAACAGACCTGACTATATAAACCACCGCCAATAGTGTTGAGAGACACCAAGTGGTGGAACGAAATCTCCGCAAAACTAGAGAGGCGAAAGATAGCCTATACCAAGGCAAAATTACTGGAAGACGGTATTCATAGAAACACCATGAAGAAAAAAGAGAGGAGGAAGACCGCCCGATTCTCTGAGGAAAACAAAGTGGAGTTCCACATTCACACTCTGAAAAAAAGAGAACCCGTTACACGTGATGATCCGAGAAGTCCCGGAGAACGTAGAAGTGGGTTTCGTTGAAGAAGACCTGAGAAATCAGGAATTCACCGTCCACAAATGTTACAGAATGGCATAGAGAAAACGAAGAATACCCGGCCCTCTTCCTGATGAAACTAGCAAAAACAGAGGCTATACAAGTTGAAGACTCATAGTGCAGGTAGAACCGCAAATGCAGAACAGAGGTATTATCTCGCAATGTCACTGATACCAATTTTTCAGGAACTCACAGAGATGTTGCCATGCAACGACACGTTGCGTGAAATGCGTACAGCAGCACGAAACAAGGGAGTGTAAGAAATCCAGGAACACGCCTGCGAAGTGTGCGAACTGTTTGTTGTGAGGTACATCCAGCTAGTTACAGGAGATGCGAAATGTTCCCCAAACCAAGGAAAGCGCCTTCCGTAAAAAGTGTGAGGGCCGGCAACTTGGAGAGCAAGCGGCAAAGGATCCAATTTTGAAGTTTTAGATAAGATTAGTCATAAATACCAACTCATCTGTGAAATCAATTTCTTGGTCAAAATTACAAGCCCACTTTTTTGTCAAAACTAAAAACTTTGAAAGAATCAAACTTCTAGTGAACATTACAATACCCTGAAGAGGCATACGCCTATAACAGGAACCACACGAACATTAACACATCAACACAAACACAATGTAATTTTAAAATAGTATTAATAAACGATTTTGATTGATTGACTGATTGTGAACATTACAAGTAATCAAAGTGAAATATGAGTAGAGTTTTCTTCAATCAGATGAATACATTTATAAAACAGTTTCTTAGGATTGTCCGGTCTTTCCATTCCCGGACTTGTTTTCAGTGAAATATTTTTCACCTCCGAGAAGGAATACCTCCGGGGTAAAAGCAACCCCCGGTACTTTGAAATCAAGAATAAGCAAAACTTAAATCCAAATTGATGCTGTTTGGAAAACTCATTTTGTCATATTTTACGTCAACCTTTGATGATTGGACATAGTATGCATTTCAATGTACTTATAGTGTTTTTCTGGATATCGATTTCAGACCGTTTTCTTCGATAGTATAGATACCTCACGGGACCGTTCTGAACTCCTTGCCTTTCAGCTTGGAAAGATACAATATCAAACTGAGGTATTTTATTTGAATGCATGAGAAATAGTGATTTTCAAACTAAACTAGATTTTGAGAACAATTTTGATGCATGGGTTCTGGGTTTTGGATTGGACACATAGATTGCATCCAGCTCCACTAAGGAAAACTGAGTTGAGACGGAGCATTCGTAATCCAGTCGAGAACCACCAACTCTATTATTTTACTATATTATTAAGTATAATTGACTGACCAAGGTTCCAAGTTTGTTGGTCAAAGTATAAGTGACATTAAAACTTGTTTCATAGAACATCTAAAGACATCCTTCATTGTTTATTACGCTTCTGAGATGATGAATGAAAAAAAATCGAAATGTAATAGAAAGAAATTTATTCGGATCAATAAAAAACCTTCAACGTACAATAGATTTTGCAACATTCAATGAGTTTCATTCGTTTATCAAAAATATATATTTATAAGGTCGACGAAATAATCAATGGGGTAAATTAATAAAATCAGCATCGGATTAATCGAAATTAAGAACGAACTCTTCTCAGATCGTACTGAAAAAAAGAAAACTATCCCTATCTTTTACGAATTATTATAGTACTCTAAAAGGGGTTCTATAACATCATTCGGAGACATCAGCACTAGTAACTTTTTGTTAAAATTATGTAATTGAAGAACAACATGGTACCGGCAGATAATAACGCTGCTATGGGAACTGTGATCAGCCAAGCCGATATTATATTCCTGAAAAAAAAAAGATTTTATCTTCAGTTACTGTATAATACAATTTAGTGTATAATTAATAGAGATTTGTGGAGAGAACCATATCGAATAAGGGTGTTGTTTTGAGTACCTATTTGCATTTTTTCTGATTTGGCTACTCTGTTCATTCGTCGTTAGGGTGAAATCTATTGTCATATTTAGATGATGTTTATATTGTCCATATTTGAGTTTCATTTGTTGTTTCAAAGTCGTATTCATTGTATTCAATTTTTCGTCCACACATGTGTTTTTCTGAGTTGGTTACTCTGCGTATTTGATATTTAGTGTCAGTTGTCATATGTATCTGATGTTTATATTGTTAATTTCTGAATTTTATTTTCTGTTTTCATTTTTCAGAATAGCAAAGTCATATAGTTTGCCATGTTTTTACAATAAACAAATGTGAAATGAATATCTGAAAATATTCATATCTTTCGAAATTTTATCTCTTTGTCGTGGATTTGTGAGAAAGCAGAAGTTTTTCAATATAGATTAATTATAAAAAGTCAGGTAACTAAAATGTAACTATAATGTGAATTATCAAAATATCTACAAATGAGGAATTTTTCGACAGTTGGAGAATAATTTTGTCCTGCGTGTGACTTTATCCGACCCAGACGATGATGCTCATTTCGCTTAGTTTTCTTAGTATCAAGTTCTGCAGTTAACTGATACGCTCGTGTCATAATTCATTCAGTACGATGGCTGAAACCACAAAAATACCTCAACATATAATTTATAGCGACGAACGCGGATAGGTCGGATGACGTCAGCTGCCAGTCGTTCTAATCTAAAATACGCAAAATTCCTGATCTCTTTCTCAGTACTTGTGATACACTGTTTGAAACCTTTGGTGTAGTAATGAATATTACTGGAGTTTTTTTCCCAACACCAAACCGTTATTTTAACACCTTGACACGTATTTCGATCACCAAGTGCTCATCTTCAAGAGTGAGTTTGATCATCCTTACATGATTCTTCCATTGATTCCACTGTTTTGTTTTATATGTCAAGTTCAATTAGGTTAATCTGCAATTATGAAATTCTATTCCAGTTTTTCAAAATATGTAATATTTTGAGTATCCAAACAATATTTCGAATGAATTTGAAATGATTACTTGAAAATAATCGTTTCTTTCAATTGAAGAAAATTTTGATATTTCGTGGTGGATTTGTCAGAAATACGGAGTTCTATCCTGATTTCTCAAAATATGAGTGAACAAATAAAACCATCAAATAATTTAAAAATTCCAACAAAATAACAAGTTTGAAATATTTCAACAATATTTGGGATGCTTTTTGAATTTCTTACACAATTGAAGAAAATATTTCGAAATTTCATCATTACGTTAAGGATTCATGTGACTTGGACTTCAACACTATTTTTCATTATAAAATTTCGTATTGATATAGTCTATTGTGAAAAAAAAACATATACTCAACAGAAAAAGTCTGCTTGATAAAAACAGCTTTTAATTTTGAATCACTGCACTGTATCTAAAGGGTGGTCCAGGAAAATTCTTGATGAGTTTCGTTCTTCCAGGGTGAACCAGAAAATGCGAAAAACAAAAATTGCTTTCACTTTTGCCCAAGTTACGAAAAACTTTCCTACCTGAACAAACTCCAATCCACGCCTTTTTTGGATGAACTGAAGTAGCCAACGAAGACAACAGAGCCGACTTTGCAATGCGTAGTTGAAATGGGTATGCCAACCTTGCTTGCTAATAATACTGTGAAAGCTGAGCCAATTTCAATGGTGAAGCCCCTGGAAACAAAAATAATACACAGTGTGACCAAGGTAAGGATCTCTATCATCGGGACCTCGGAAAATGTAAGAGGAATGATGAAAAAAAGGGCCTATAAAATGTGTTCCAAATATCCCAATGTACATATTCAAATCAAAACTATGTTTATCGTCTTTTGACGTTTGTATTTTACCGATTATAAATTCAAAACCCATTAATAAGATTCACAAAACCGCGGATTCACTTAGGCAATCAAACTAAATCTTATCAGTTAGTTTTGATATGGCTTTTCATCAAGTATCGGCCAGTTCCATTCAATGATTGATAATTATATCATTTGCTACTATATTCTCTTCGGACAAGGTAATTTTATGGTAAAAGTTTTCATCATCCCAACACGATGTCATCTCAAAGATAAAAGAGGCCTTCTAAGGCGGTTACTTGCAAAGAGAAGCTTCAACATCGACGGTCGAATGAGATTTGTGTTCTGTCTTTCACTGCAGCTTTCACTAGTTGAAACTAGAGCCCAATCATGTCGATGAAGAATTCTGAAAACATTTGTATGACTCACTCCTGACATGGGAAAACTCAATCAAAGACTGCGTATTTCTCGTTAAGAAAGCATGGCCAAAATACCAACATTAACGCCTTCATTACTGACTATTCCTGAAAAATCATGTTGGTTGTTACATTGAATGTATGTAGCAATTCCAATAGATATTCATATCTTACGTTTCTGCCCGGCCTCAGCAGATTTTCCATGTCCCTAATACAAACCTACTATTTCATTCCCGTCTTGAAATGAATAAATAATTTTTTAAAGCGAAAGATAACAAACAAAATAATAACTCGAGTTTCAACAGGACAAGAATAGAAAACTCTAATAATGAAACTAAGCTAATAGTCACTAGTTCAGAAAAATTTTAACAGAAATATTAACAACTTATTTCTGTTATTTTCATTGGTATCATTCAATAGTGTTCAGTTTGAATATATCAAATAGTAAATTGTGTAAGAACTTTCATGGCCGACATCACAGTTGAGAAGAACAAAATACGGGCTAATGGGCCGTGGTCGAATGGAATCTGAAGTACCAAACGTTTCGTCTGCTACTGCGACAGACGTCATCACTTGTATGTGCGTTGACTGCGATGACGAAGGTTATATCTCGAAGTCTCAGCAACGACTGAGTTTCTTGTCAGTCATGCCTGACAAGAAATGTGTTCCTCTGAAAACTAGAGTTGACGTGTTTCACAGTTACAATATCGAATGACTCATTCAGGGTGGTGAGATGAATTTTTATTTTTTCAAAAAATATTTATTTATTCATCAATTTATATTCCGCCCCAATCGAAGTGTTCCCCCTCAGATATAATACACTTGTGCTAGCGTTTTCCAATCTTCAAAGTAGCTCAGATATACACTTTTTGGTATGTCTTTGAGTTATTTCAGCGATTAGGTTTTTATCCCCTCAATCGTCGCAAAACGCCGTCCTTTCATAGATAGATAGACAGATAGCAATTCATTTCCAACAGGTGTACACCCAATTACAGGAAATTTTAAAGAAAACATAGTAAAAAAATAACATTCAATTCAATTGAATTCACATATTACATATTAAATATTAAATCAAATTAAATTATAAATGAATTAGCCTTCACAAGGTTGACATAAAACAATTGAAAGTTATATAAAAAAACTATAAATGAAAGGTTCTATGTAAGATACAATCCTTGATAAAGTTCAAAGAGTTTCCATTAATGTCACATATGTTACATGTTACATAATAAATTAAAATTATAACACATTAAATTTACTGGTGCTTTGAGTCACATTTGTTTTGACAATGAAATGTTTTCTCGAATCTTAAGTTGAGGCGTGTGTGGTACATAAAAATTTATTTTTTGTAGGAGCGGAGCACAGGAGATGTTATTATTTATTTGCCCCATATTCTAGTTTGTACCTCACATAAGAATATAATAGCGTGATTATCACCTTTGTATCTCTAAATTCTCTGGTGTTCCTCATTATGAAGCCCAACATTCGACTAGCGGACGAAACAGCTTGGTCTATAACAAAAGTGAATTTGTGATCAAAATTAATGCCAAGGTCTTTAATTTCATTAACTCGACTTATGATGTTGTTATCAATTTCGTAAGTAAATTGTATTTGACTTTCCTTTCTGGAAAAAGACAATACATGACATTTAGCAATGTTAAGATTCAAACGATTATTGGAACACCAATCAAATATCAGATCTAATTCATACTGTAAGTCTAAGCAGTCTCCATAATTTTTTATCAACTTGAATATTTTAAGGTCATCAGCGTAGAGCAGTTTTGAATTGTTCATTATTTTAGTTTAATCATTAATGAAAATCAAGAACAAAAAAGGTCCTGAATTCGAGCCTTGGGGCATTTCGGAACTGGGAGTATATAAAGCAGACTTAAAGCTTTCATATTCTACATACTGTTTTCTATCGATTAGATAGTTTTAACATGAGTTTCACCAATTTTGCCGAAAAACCAAATTCTGATATACGCTTGAGAAGAATGAAGAAATCTATTTGATCAAAAGCTTTTTGCATGTCTGTATAAATTACGACAACCTGCAGTTTAATATTCAAGGCTTCAGAGACACATTGTAAAAGACATGCAAGATTGGTTATGCACGACTTGTTTTCTACAAACCGATGCTGATTCATGGATATCTTCAATTTCGGGAACAGGAAAAAGTTACAGGTGGCCAAATCTGGTGAATACGGTGGCTGAGGCATGATTACGGTGTTGTTTTTAAACAAAAATTACGAATAAGCAATGAGGAGTGAGCAGGAGCATTATCATCTTGCAAAAGCCATGAGTTGTTTTTCCATAATATCGGACGTTTCTTCCTATTGCTTCTCCCAAGCGGTGCATAACTTGGGCTCTTTTATTGGGCTCTGTTATTGGGACGATTGGACTTTGGTTTCGATGTCATAACCATATACCCATGATTCGTCACCAGTTATGACCCTTTCAAACAAATCTGGATTGCCGTTGACGCTCATGCAACGGTTGCTTTTTGGAAAAAAATCAGCAATTTTGGAACGAACTCCGCTGCCACACGCTTCCAAAATTTTCGAAAAAATTCTCAGCAACTTTTTTAATAATGATTCGACGATTCTCCATAACAAGTTTCTTTACTTTCTCAACATTTTCATCAGTTATGATGTGCTGGGGCATCCAGACGCGAGCGTCGTCATGCACATCTTCTCAACCATCTTTGAAAAGCTTGTACTATTTGCAAATATTCTTCTGACTCAGAGTACAATCACCGTATGCCACTGTCAACATTTCAAGTAATTTAAGTACTTAATTCCATTTTTTACACAAAATTTGATGCAAATTCTTTGATAAATTTTTTACGATAGCAGAAAATCGGCGAACACGCAAATCACTTCTAACTTTTATGCTCGCTAACAAATAAAACATGCCAAACAGTTGAATCTGTGAACATATGTTCGAGATGAGTGTACCAACATAAAAAAATCGCTATTCGAATGTACGTAGCCAGCGAAATTTGAACCTTCACATTTTTTTTTTGAACAGACCTCGTATATTTTTAGTTTTTTAAAAAAAGGGAACCCTTTCCGTTCTCAAGATCTTGAAATTGTTGCTAAAAAATGCTAGTAATTTTTCAGAAGAGAAAGAAATACTGACTCCATAAAAAGTATCTTTCAAAGAATATTGATAACATATCAAATTCAACTATTGTAGAATAATTAGGTTAAGTGGAACAACAATTTATGCGAAAATATGTAGTTAGAACTTAATATTGTTATTTTTTTGTGGTTTTAGTAATAAAGAGGTTTCCACCGTAATGTGCGCTGGTCAGGCCCTATCCCCCGAAACCCCGATACATTCGGAAGGGCGCGCCAGCATTATCAACCAATCTGCCAGGAGCTGAAAACTCCACGACAAATATCGTTTTGGTCTGGTGGTCGAGAAGGACTACATCAGGCTTATTAGCTTGTATGAGCCTGAGGGTGGGG
>WOGP01004809.1:0-13416 GCA_015342065.1 Leptinotarsa undecemlineata
GGGGAAGTACAACCGTGGAACAGACGATTTGGGATGCAAACTCCTATAGAGGTGCATCATTTTTCGGGTCTTTACGTCGAGTTGATGCAGCTCCTCCCGAGTCCACTTCACTTAATAATTAACTTAATAATTTCAAGTATTCTCAGTCATTTGATACCTCCTAAAATGTTATGACCCACAATAGAAAACGAGTTTCAGAAATATGTCGTCGGTTGTTGGTGGTTAACGAGTAATCTCGAAAAAGTAAAAAAATAACCCAAGTCGGAAGGTTATATGTACTCATCGTACGGCTTTTATCAATCCAGATACTGATTATAACTAAGATCTTTCCCAACCAAACGCCGTGTAAAAATGGGAGAGTAAGATAGGAACAGTTTCAATTTTTCGAAAAGTCACCTCTATGTTCATGCAACGGTGACAAACCTTTGAACGGCTTTTATAATAAATATACTTAAAAAAACTAAAAAACACGCTTTTGAAGAACATCGAACTAAAAAGTTGAAAATATATATATTTTAAACAAGCTTAAAACAATAACGAACAAAAAGTACTAGTATTATTGTGGAAAAAGCGACGGGTGCCTGATATACACAAAATATGGCACAAAGCGTCCACGCTTTTTTCACAATAATACTAGTATTTTTCGTTCGTCACTGTTTTAAGTTTATTTAAAAGAAATATTTTTAACTTTTCAGTTCGATATATTTATTTTTCATTTTTTAGTTTTGTATGCTATGAAAGCGCGTTTTTTAGTCTTTTTAAACTATATTTATTTTATTTAAACTTTGGAATCAATCAGCCTTATATTGTTTAGAAAAATGACTATTGATATTTTTCGATTCCGGAGAGGGAGCCTGAAAATCAGCTACCAAGCCCAAGGCAGCAGACGCGCAAAGGATGGTTATAAATAAGGCAGCAGGCGCGTGTGTTAATTGAAAAAAAAACGTTTTTCAAGTGAAGATATACATGTGAAGTGAGTTCGAATTATATCAAGGAGGTTTCGTACAGCGCCATCTGCCCACGAATAGATCAAGCAATAATGTCCATATATCAAGGAGGTTACGTACACTGCCATTTGCCCGCGAATAGATCAAGCAATAATGTCAATGATTCTGTCAAATACAGATCCCGACCTTGAGAGTTACGAACAAACAAACATACATACATAAATACATACAGGTGAAGCTAATAAAAGCGTGTTATAGGGGTAATGGAGGGTCTGGGTAGAACCGAAACTGGTGTTTTCAGTTGTTGGACGTTTCGGTTTCGACTTTGAAACCATTTTCAAGAATTAACGACTACACTGAGGTCTCAATATACCTACTGCTGAGGTTTCGAAGCTGGTCTCCGCAAGGGTTTCAATCTTCGTCGACTGTGGATTAGGTCATGTCCAAAGTGACTGGGTTTATTCGACCCTCGATTGTGGGTCCACAAGGCTCTGATTTGCTATTCATATCCCTGGACGAGTGGAGTTGGTAGTGGAAGTGGGGTGTGACTTGCAGAAGAGAGGTATGCAATGTTGCGAGATGGACGGTGTGACAGTAATTACCTTCATGAATGTTCCACGATGATGTTTGATGAGGGATGAAGCTGGATCTGATCACGGAAAGCAAGCTCATGTTCATAGCGATCCAG
Source organism: Leptinotarsa undecemlineata (assembly GCA_015342065.1). NCBI lineage: Eukaryota > Metazoa > Arthropoda > Insecta > Coleoptera > Chrysomelidae > Leptinotarsa > Leptinotarsa undecemlineata. The sequence goes on from WOGP01004809.1 coordinate 1,636, forward strand.
CCTCATTTCCTTCCAAATACCATCGCGGAACAGGCCACACAAAGAGCTTCGAAAATACCAAAACCATTGCCACCGAAAAAAATCTCCCGGCCATAGTAATCCGCGGAGCTATTGAAATTGAAAAACGTCCCAACTGCCTAAAAAAACCAGATGATTTACAAAGATGATCCACATCTCACCACCGTACATCTCACAACGTTGCACACCTTGCTTCTGTGAGTAGCACCCCCGTGGCTTGTCCAGGGATAGGAATATCAAAACCAGAACCTGTGTACTCACAGTCGACTCTTGGGAGTAGGCAGATTGAGACCTCATTGTAGTAGTTCCGTCTTGAAAATGAACGCGACCCGAACCCGAAAATTCGACCTATGAAAACTACAAAATGAATGACGACCCTGAATATTTTACAGGAAAAAAAATGTCAGCGATCAACCAACAGATGAACTTGTTTTCTATGACGAGGATGGCTTTAACTATGGGTCCAGGATTAGGATTCCTCCTATACTTACATTCCAGCACCATGAACTCGAGGCCTGACATCATAGATAGAGAACACCGAGTGAGGGATATTCCGAACTATCGAGTTTTGGAAACGTACGATTTTATTATAATTGGTGGTGGGAGTGCGGGGACAGTATTAGCGAATAGGTAAGGAACATAGAAAGTAGAAAATATTAATAATGTTATCTGATGACTTAATTCTTATTCGAGACAACGTCAAAACTTTCGAGAATATTCACTGAACATCATTCATAGCTTTAAAAATTTGTAGATTTTTTTTATCATTTTCTCAAAATCGACTACTTAAACTATACCAGTTTAAAAGAATGTGAACTCTCACTACCGCAGTAGACGAAATACTAGATAAAAACCTGCAAACCACGGTCAAAAATCTTAAAAATAGCTTTGACACAATGTACCTGTTTTGTTAAAAGGTATGTGAAGCAGGATAGCATAGTTGAAAGTAACAAATCAGAACAAACGTAAAAAAAATTTAGTACTTTCAAATGCACCTAAGTTACAAGGAATATAAACATTGCCATCACTAAATAAATAAATCTCAATTCAAATCGAAGATAACGAGAAATCTATCAAGAAATCTGATGATACGCGTCCGGAAAGTCGATAAGCAGAGATTTTTCAACTCTGGTGGTATTTTATTCATATATTTGATGATGTGATAAGAAAATGAATGTCTCTAAAATTCTGTGTGAAAGTTTGGTGAAATAAGCAAACATTTTCGTCTAATTTTAATATTATGTACATTAGAACGAAATGTTATGTTATTTTACGAATATGGATGGGGGGTTTTGGTATTTTAAAACTTTGTAAAAGAAGCAAGCAGAATGAAGGAACCTTCGATCACTCATATTGAGCCATTTGTTTGTTTTCAATGTGTATGAAATCCTATCGTATTTTTTAATGTCATAGATTAACCTCAAGCAACTATTTTAAGCTTTAAAAGCTTTTGAACTCGGTTGATATCAATGGAGTTTATACAAGGAGCATAAAGAACATCGCAATAATTTAACTTGGATGATACTAATGAGTCACATAGTAAACTTTTGATTCTTTTATTGAATATCTGTCTATTTTAATAAATCAGTTTGAGACTACAGTCTATTTTTTGTATACTTGTGCTGATTTGATAATAAAATATCATACCTTCGTCAATCCACAAACCCAAATTCTTAACTTTATTAGAACATGTTAAAGGACACCCTCCAATCTGAATGATATCAAAGTAGATTGTAATAAATTGTTTTCTTACATTATTTCTATCAAAAACGATTGCAACAGTTTTATTTGAATTCAGTTTCAGGCAATGATTATTATAAAATTGGTCAAGATTATATAAATCAAAAATTAAAGCACTAATAGCTTGAGAGTATTCTTCAGGTTTGAATGACGAATATAATTGTGTCTCATCAGCATAATAGTGCTGCGTACATGATAGGAAGGACTTAGGAAAATTGCAAGTATATAAACTGAAGAGTAGGGGTCCCGATACTGATCCTTGTGGTACTTCTTTATCAATTTTTAAACATTCAGAAACTTTTCCACCATTGCCTGGATTCTATCGCTTAAATAGCACGATAGAAATTTCGTAGCTTTTCTACTGATCCCTACAAAATTAAAAATGGCTTGTAATATTCTTTGATTGAGATACCTTAGAATACCTTAGAATACCTTAGAATAATCTAGTAATATCAAAACAGATACTTTTTCTCCATCAGTAGCATCAATTATGTCATCAGCAATTTTTAGAAGAGCCGAAGTCCAGCTATGACCTGGCCTAAAACCAGATTGGTTATTTTGAATAATATCCTTTCTCAATAAATGTTTTCGAATTTGGTTTTCAATGACATTCTCCAAAATTTTTGATAAAGTGGAAAGTATACTAATTGGTCTGATATCATTTAAGCTGCTGAATTAGAATTCTTGGGCAGAGGTATAATGTGAGCTTGTTTCACAGCTTTTGGAAAAACGGAATTTTTCAGACAGTAATTTATAAGATGTGTGGCAGTAAAAAAAGTACAAAGATGTAACGTTAAAATATCAATGCCATCCGTACCTGTTGTTCTGATTTTCATTTTTTGATTATATTAAATATTTCTGTCTCATTGACTCGTTCAAAATCCAAAGAGGTGAATATTGAATTTTTCAGATTATTTTGATAATATTGATTGATTGATAAATATGTTTATTATTTAGGAATGAAATTCTTGTTACAAACACAATGTCATAAATAAATATCCATATAAACATGAAGTATCAGTGTATAGAATATAAATGATTAAAACAAAATATAAACTATATATACATACATATGCAGAGGTAGGACAACGAATAAAAATATGTGTTTCACACACAGTACAATCGCAGTTTCATCGTATTCTAGGTTACTGGGCATCGTCAAAATATTCTTGTAGGTCATAATAGGCTTTAACACTTGATAGATTTGTACATTTCTTTCTAAAAATGATGAAAGGAGTCTCTTTGATTTCATTGGGAAGTTTATTGTATATCCTGATTCCATTATATATCAACAAGTTTTGAACCAAATATGTTTTTGGAATTGGTAGACACAGTTCATTTGTGGTATGTGAATATGTGAATTCAGCTTGAAGTTCTAGAACTCTTGTCGACACCTTTCCTTTGGATAGGCACCTGACCTCTGTGTGATAAAGAAGATTGTGATGAAACGCACCCATATCTTCACAAATGATTCGAAATAGTCGTGTTTGTAAGGCCTTACCCTTGATAGAATTCACAATTCTGATGATCTCTTTAAGCAAGTTATTTAAATCAGAAGTTAAAATCACAGCAGCTAGAGCATGTCGATGAAGAAAACAGTGTGTCCATGATACGTTTGGCATTATTGATTTTAATTTTGCAACAAGTCCGCTATTTTTTCCAGACATACTTTTAGCACCATCGCTGCAAATAGCGATACCTTTTTACCAATCAATGTCATAGTCGCAAGTACTTTTTAAAAACATATCGTACAAACACTGTCCAGAAGTGTTTGCTGGAAGCGGTTTGCAAAATAATATTTCTTCCTCGATACTGTCATCTGCTTCATATCTCACAAACATTACAAACTGAGCACAATCTGAAACATCTGTAGATTCGTCAAACTGTAAAGCAAAATGTGGGCTCTTCTTTAATTTTTCAACTACTTGGTCTCGAATGTCATTGGCCATATCTTCTATTCTGTGTGAAATTGTATTATCAGAAAGAGGTATACTTTTCAACTTATTTGCCTCCTGCTTGCTGACCATAATTTCAACCATATCTAGAGCTGCTGGCAAAATAAGATTTTCGGCAATTGTATGTGGCTTCCCTGCTTTAGCGATGCGATAGGCAACTTTATAGCTAGCCAATAATGATGATTCGTTGACACTAGATTTCTAAAAACAAACAAAATAAAATAAATAAATTTTTGACAAATTAAAAAATTGCATTCCAAAATTAATACAGAAACACTAAAAACTACAAAAATTTAAATAAACTCGGTTTGAGTTCGAACGCTTAAGCGCTGACTTTAATATTACTACAACACTATGTGAAAGCTATTTTATTACCTGCATTTCACCCGTATTTCAAGTAATTGTCATCATAATGTCTACTTTTTTTCGGGTGTGATTCACCTCCACTACTGGCACTCGTACCAGATGTTGAAGGCTGCGATCTTTTAACAAACTTATCCATTTTGAAGCGCGCGTAGGAAGTAAAAATGGAAAACAATCACGTTCGTACTGATCGGTGGCGCTCAGTCAACTAATTATTGCTGAGGTTTGGTAAGTCGAGAATGGTCAAGTCGAACAAAAGAACGTAATTGCGCAGGCGGCGGCGGCGGCTGGTGCGGGGCGCTCCACCCCCTTCACCCGCAAAAACAACGCGTTGGGCCTTACCTCATAATTTACTGTACATTTATTTTTTATTTTAATAAATAAAGAAATAAAGGAAGTCATAAATTTAGTCTATAATTATTTGACATTTTTCTGTCTTTCTATTACCCAAGGGGGTCGCCGGGATTTTCCAGCCTGGAAAGGGGTCGTATATTTAAAAAGTTTGAAAAACACTAGTCTAGAACATCGAAGAAAGGTTGAGGATTTGTCTCTCTTCTATAGATACTTTCATGGGAAGTGTTCAAGTGACTTAGTACATTCAATTCCATCAAGAGCGGTACATATCAGAAACACGCGACGGACTGTGGCTGCTCATCGTTCCAAGGTTCAACTCAGTACCCTTCGAAACTTGACAGATAAAGATCTTTTTTTCTTGGAGCATTGTGCTTGTGTAAAATAAACTCCCTAATGCTTGTCTTTTGTTCTTGAAAAAATATCTTAGTCAGCTCCTGATGGTACTAACATTCGGCGAAACGCGGGTCGAGAGGGTAGTTTTGTTCTAGTGTAGAAAAAGTATTTTATCAGATATACTGTTGTGCGTGTCTTCAAAACTACTTCAATTCTCTGTGAATGAAAGAGCACATGAATCTTTGTGTGCTGTTTTTGTTCAACCCTTATCATTTTGATAACGGTATATTTGCGATTTTCCGACATCAATCTCAGAGTTCTCTATGTCAGTCGCAAGAACAGCAGAAAACATACAAAAAATTACTTAGCATTTTTCTTTCACTTCAAGAGGAAAAAGGACGGCCCAATTCTCCATCTATTGTGCGGATGACAAATTTTCGATGCAAATAATAAGAGACGTTCGTTGGTGTTAATCCGCTTCGAGTATTTATGGCCGGGGTGATATTCCACCAGTGAGAGGGTAGAAAGACATCAGGAAATTCCCATTCATGAACTCTTATTATTTTCAGAAAAATTATTCGTTGGAAAATGGTAGATGAGTATCAGTATGGTCAGTACATATCCGATATTCTTATATTCGTTATCTACCTGTGCCTCAATATTTGAAAAATATTATTCATATAATCAATTCATTTAGATATAAAGATAATACTTTTGCTTATTCAATTTATGCACCTCTGAAAGATATTTTCGGAATGAAACCTAAATGAATTCACCCATGCGACTCACTTTCATACTTTCCTATAATAATGCCTATTTAATCTACTACTTTTGAATATGACAACAGTTGTTTCGATGCAAAATTGAAAGATCTTCTATTTATGAAATATAAAACTTTTTCTATGAACGCAGCAGTGGCTTATGTTAGATTATGTCCAAAGTGAGTGGATCTATTCGTCCGTCCACCGTAATTTGTGTCCACCGTTTATTGTGGCTCACGCCTATTCATACTCCACCAAATAAATCCAGCTCCTTAACGAAGCCGATTGGTTTGTATGATGAGTGGTCTTTCAGGTCAGATGGTAAGAGATAACGCTCTGTTGAACTCTAAAAAACTGATTTGGTCTCCAACGGAACAGGCACAAAGTATATGCTCTGTTGTTTCATCGTTAATGAGGCAGTCGGATAATCAAGGCGCAAGATTCACACCCAAAACAATCTTCCCATATGAGGGCTTTTGCACTTCAGCTACACCTGACGATGCCTTAGATTCAACCGTGCCAGGATTTTTCGCCCCTGGTTTAGGCGCAAACGTTTACTTACCTGCTCATGGGGGGTTTGTTTCTCCACCTGAGACAGATTCTGCGTACGTCACTCAAGAATTTGGTGCAAGGCGGTTTCATAATTTACTCCGCTCTTAAGGAGGCGATTAAGTCGTTTCCTGGCAGCATCACCAAACCTTTTATTTCAGGTTCAGTAATTAGATAAGGAGTTGGGAGTTGAGAAGCTCTTGCTCGACATCCATCTCCTCTGTAGACTCGATCCTGATCTGAATTTACAGAAAGGTCAGGTGGAGTTGTAAGCATGACATCCATTTCCTGTGTAGACTCAGCGTCAGAAATAATTCTCTAGTTTACTCTGTCCATAAGAGTCGTACGAGTAGCTAGAGAAAGAAGGTCAATCACGGCACAGCTCCGTATTATCGTGATAAGGCGATGCTTCAACGAGAGGACGCCCGATATTTCGAAGGTTCCGTAGGTTAGGATTAGGCCTTAGGATCAATCCATCGTTATGATGCCATTCAGATAGGTAATAACAGAACCACAAGTGATTCTGTCAGTCCCGTATCCAGATCCAGGTCCCGAAATTTTCCAGGCCAATGATCGTGTTCAATTGATAAATAAGTTAATCGATATTTATTCGTGTCCGGCATCAGAAATGGAAGGTGGAACTAGAAGCCTTGATGTAAAATAATTCCAAAACAAGAACTTTGCCCACTGACTGGAACAACCATACTCTTTTCGAACCGCATCTCCCCAACCAAGAGTTGAATAAAACCCGGTTTTAGACGCCAACTTGCTTGGTGAAATGCGCGTCGAAAAAAATATTGAAGTTCTGGTGATTGGTTAAAGTACATGGATCCGGTATTGAAGACTGACTAAATTTTGTCAACGTTATTGTTTGTCAGTTTATTTTTGTTCAGGGCTCTACAACTTTCTCAATAACCATTACTCATGAGCAACCATCAACGTTTTCGACTCATACACCTCCATAAACTATTTCAAAATGATTGTGAAGATATGAGCAATTTTAATTGCATTACGAAGCTCAAATTGGAAATTCTTTGGTATATTGCTCAAATACTGAGCTCTGCCTTTATGAATATTTTGATGATATTAGATGCTGAGCAGGATGAAACAGCAGATAACATAAGCAGGCAACTTTGTTCATTATGCCAGTCATCTAAATAATATTTCGAATGACGGACTGGTTGGGCAAAGTTTATTCTTCACGATTTTTCTGAACCATTGAGAGATAGCAAAAAAGCGAGTCTATCTATTTTTCATATTGGATTTTTGGCTTTATATAAATCTGGTGAACCGTCGTTGGAGAGAATCTCAAGTAACAAATATACCATCTGCCACTGAGTCAGACATCAGACATCATCAGTGACTGCAAAGACGAAGGTTACATTTCGAAGTCTCATCAACGACTGACTCACCTTTATATTTTTTTGTTTACGGAAATATTGAAAATCTGTTTGAAGTGTTCGTCGGTTGATGTGGTGTTGAGAACCTGTAAAGCCTTACCAGTACCGTGTTGAACGAAGCCCTAGATATTAACATCAACATGGCTTATGTGTCAAGCGCCTTACTTAGGTTCATTGACGAGAGGGTAACCTCGCCTCGCCAATTCAGTGAAGTGAACTTATTATTGACTATTTCAACAGTTGCCTTCAACTCCTGATGAGCTCCTGATGTGTGGAGAGTGGATTCAATTTTTCATGTTTATACTACCATAAGAACAGGGTAACTATTTCAGATCACAACTCGATGATGAAGCGCGAAGTCATTTGTCACATTTGCAGTGATCTAAAAGGCACATATTATGTCTCTTTGATGTTGGCACCGCCGATATGTCACATATTGGTGGGATTGATCTAAGCCATCTAGGGCTTCGTGTCACCCGGAGTCTGGTTAGAATCCTCTGGCCGCCCTCGATGCCACATCAACCTACAAATACATCAAACGGAAATGCAGGTGCTGTGGAATAGCCACATGCAATTGTGGTCCATAGTTGTCCACATTTGTGTGGAGAATATTTTGAGAATCTGTTTGAAGTTTGTTAGCAGAAATTTCAATTATTTCTATACAAAGTACCATCCGACTTGGAAAACCAAGAACTCAAATTTAAAATGAGCTAAGGTATTTTGAGTAGAATTTTATTGATCAAAATTGTGAAATGTTCTCTATTTATGTTAACTCTCCATATTCATTCTACTTTGAATGAATAAAAAACGAAATACCTGAAATGTGATGCCATCACAAAGCCTCTGTTTTACCAAAGGTTTTCACACTGGAACTCAAGAAATATTTTCAGTAGTCGCCTCAATCTGAGAATTCAAATCTTTTGATTCATAGCTCATATGAATTTACTGAAAGGAGTAGCATATTTCAGAAATATTGCTTTGTTCCAAAACTACTGGAGATAGAGGGGCGATAACCAGTTTGGTTAGCTTGGGCGGTTCGTTCTACTCATTTATTCGACCGCTATTTGCAACGGTGGTTCGAGTCCTACATTCATAAGATCGATTTTCACTGCGTATCGTTCAATCCGTACCAGGAATCGCACGTTAAGAGTTTAAACCTAGTTAATCCACATCTCGTACAAGTTTAGCTCCTGAGGATTGCCGTTCAAAAATGGGCAACTTTGTATCAATTCAACCTACTCTTCAATTCTATTAGCTATGTTATCGCATATAGTATCTGTATGACCACTGGCGCTGTAGGAGCTGTCCCGGATATTTTGGCTCCATCCACTCGGCATCATCATCGTTGGCTGGTCTGATTTATAATCGTTCCTGAGTAATTTATATCTTCGGCCGCTTTTATTGTTCCATCGCAAGTTGGGGTCTGCTTGCGGCCCCTAATATATGGCTTGATGAAGCAACTGCTCGGAAGTTTTCACTTTTCCAACAGAACTTGCTGCCAGAGAAAAATGCAACTCCGCAATTTTTCTGTTCTCCGAATTGGAATGAATATTTTCATGATGTGGCATTTTATGCTCTATCAACGATTCATTTTCGGCTGAGAATTCTTCAAAAAATGTTGGAGCTATCATATATGATATAATGAGCGATTTCATTTCGGTGGTATCATTTAACATGCAAAAAAACAGACTCTATGATTCCAATTTTTGTGTTCATTTAGGTTTGAAGATTGGGAGATTCCCTCGTCCCATTTTTTGTATCAAGATGGAGTAGTAGAAAGCCAAAAACTTTATTTCCCAGTAAATGAAAAACTTTTATATGTAGATATTTATAAGTTATTGATTTTCAATAGCTTAAATTATTTCTAATGGGAATGACAGTTACGTATAGAGTTCATCAAAATGTATAATTTTCAAGTTGATGATTTGTACATGAATGATATAATACATCAGTTTCAAAATGTATCATCCATACCACACATATTCGAAATCAATTGTAGACAACTGACAACAGCGCAACAAATCAAACGTTCTCTATATTTACATTCAGAGAAAAACACTACCCTCGTCTTTCCCTGTACAACCTCTGATAGCCAAATAACACTTTTGAACAGTAGATTATCACATTAATAGTGACTCAACATCAAATAACGACTCAACATCAACAAATCTTATGGTCCTGATACCGTACCTGTCATCATATCCAACGGATGCGTCAGTGATGGCTTATCAGTCCATCTTTGTTCGTGGTTTTTCAGCTTATTCAAATAATATTCCTTGCATGTGGTCAACGATGGTTTTTTATACCTTCGCCATCATGACGGTGTACCATACGGATCGATATTGGCTAGGATGTTTCTTCTGGAAAATATGGCAAATCCAATATTTTGCTCTGCTGACGACAACATTCTTCTGGCTTCTTTTCATTTGAACATTCGATTATAAGCTACCAATGCATACTTTCAGCGCGAAAATACTAGCTATTATATTTTAATGGCAATCTGAAAAAACAATCTGCCTGTGGGAACAGAAAACAAGTAGACTGCAATACTATGAAAACTCAAGCACCAATTTCCTCTAAGAGGTTGAATATGACGATGTCAAATATCGTAATGTCGGGCATAGAATTCTGCTAGCTGCCTTGGTTGATTAGTTAAGTGTCAGATCAAAACAAATATGTCTTGGTATGATTACGTTACTCATAGGTAAAGCAAAATCAGAGATATTTCGATCTCTATTTCGAATCAGAACGTTGCACTCCTTACAGCAACTTTTGAAAGTTCTTAGAGCTCAAAGTAGACCAAAAAGTGCGGCCAAACGTGAAAGATATGCTCACTGTCTTCTTGAAATCAAATGGCATTATTCATCATGAATTCTTGCCACGAGCTCAAATGCCGTTTGCAACCCGAAAAAATGCTCGGTTTAGTAAAAAAACGAATCATGACTTTTTTACCACGATCACGCACCTGCCTACACTTCATTGCTTGTTCGGGAAATTTCGTTCATAACAAACACCGATACTCTAAAAATAATCCAGCCTTCAAATCCATCAAACATGGCTCACTGTGATTTTTTTCATTTTTTCATGGAATGAGGTTCTCATATGACTTACTTTGTAAATATAGTCTAGCAGTGGAAGATTTGATAGGTGAATGTCAGCTTCAGTTACTTACCTATGTATTCATTGTTACGAATCACACGTTAAAAGGTGAGATCTGATTTGTCCTTAGCTTGTAACGTTCCGTTTTTCCATTAGTAATTTCATATTGTTTGTGACACAATCTGAACAAAAAATAAACCTTTTTCTTTTAAATATCGACTTGTGAACTATAACATATCCATTATCTAAATTCTTATTTTTATTTTCACAGATCTGGGATTCTTCTGAGCAGTAGCGCTATCCAACAAATATAAATCGGAATATTGACATTCAAAAGCCACATTATTTGTTTTTATTATTTCATTCCATATCACGGTTAGGTATGCTAATATACGTCAGAAAAATCGGCTTGCTTTGTTCAGTTACAGAATTCATTTTCAAAGAGTAATGTTATTAAGTCGGGGAATTCATTTTTACCATGTAAGGTCAAGTTTGCAGTTAGTCACAGAGAGTGAGATGTATATTTTTATGTCATTCTTAGAATCGGTGGACTTGGGTTATATGTCTATTTTATTAGGTGAGTGAAGAGTTTGAACTTTGAACTGCTACCGATTTGATGTAGATAGAATGAAATTGTGAAATGGTCTTTCTGTGCTTGGCTTTCTAAGTGAGAATGTTCAGTGGTGACAAAATAATTATAAAATTTTGATAGTCATCCATATAACTGGATTTCAACTATAAAGGTAATAATGGCTTATAAATTGAATAGGGATGATAGTGAATAATGTTATGAAAATATAAATTGAAGCTAATCATTGAATCAATTGAAATTTTTTTAGTTTAGTTTTTCATTCTATTTCTGCCAAGTTGAATTGAATCGGAAAATTGAAACAAAAATTAAACAGAAACATAAAAAACCGAAATTGAATCGGTAAAATTAAAACTGAAATTGAAACAAAAATTTTAAATTGAAACTGATACATAAAAACTGAACCTAACATTCAGGCAAAACTGAGGCGTTGTAAATTATAAAAACTATTGAGAGGACGAGACCACAAGTGGTTGAGATAGGAGGACCACTAAGGGAGTGTGGATATCTACCGGAGACTGCCAGAATCCTGGATCACCTGAATCAGACAAGTCGGAGTGTGAGATTACCAGTCATCGGTTTTGAGTTATATTGATGGTTTCAAAGCATGGATGCACAGA
>WOGP01004811.1:0-13675 GCA_015342065.1 Leptinotarsa undecemlineata
AAAACACATTTTCGAAAAAGATAGACAATTTAAAAAAATCTGTTAGAGTGAAATGCGTTAGTGTCAGTGAAATTTATCCCAAAGTTGTATCATACTGTATTGTAAGTAGCATAATTTTATCCATATTGCCTAAGATTTCATCTATTTGTACATTAATATTTTATTCTTATAGAACGTGTAATATTTGTCTAAGATTTTATCTATTTTCCTTACTTTTTGTTTGTCAAGTATTCAATCGACCTATTTTACCTCAAGTCGAAGTATAATTTACCTAACAATATTACCAAATTCACGAATTCAATTCACACAAACTGTGAATATGTGGAACGATGTGAAACGCCAGAGTACCTTCAGCTAGGACTATATCCAAATCCTTAGAAGTCCACGAATAATTTTTCTTAAAAAACTATGCATTGACAAGTTCGTAGCAGCAGCTTTCTATATCACCAGCACCACCATGTCAAACACTGAAGAAAATAGTGCATGTGGTCTCCCAGATAAGGCTGCTTGTACAGTGTCGCAATGAAAAATTACCAAAATGTTATTATTTTTTTTAAATATGCGGCTGGTATAGCAAAAGTTTTCAGGTAGACTGTAGAGACACAAAATAGCAGTTTTTTAAGTCGTATCAGAATGTGACATTTTGAAAATTTCAAACTCCGAAATATGTATATGTACAAACCAAAGGCGGTAATTACGCCAGCCAATTGAAGTTCAATCTGATTGGCAAGCATAAGAAGCCTTGTTCATTTCACCCAAAAGGTGCAAATTTGCGTGGTGATCATGCTTTATCACGCATCTATCTTTGTTTGGGTAACTTTGTTTGTTGGAAGGATGTACAGTACATTTCTTCAATGCCTCCCCTTTTATTTTTAACGGGTCACCTCAGAAAATTTCAATTTGAAATGATTAAATTGATGCATGAATACTTCTTTTTGAATTGAAAATTATTGACATATTGTGGCATATTGGAATTGGAATTGACATATTGAACTTTCAAGATGGCGACTCGGCGCCATCTGGGGAAAAATTGAATGGAAAGGGGGTCTTGTGACACATTTTTTTAAGCTCCCGACAAATGCTTCACAACCCTCAACTACTACAAAATGGCGGAACTTCAAATAATTTCCTGACTACATTGACATTTAAGTACATAGTATAAGGTAATAATTGAGGTCAGACCAGAAGATGCTTGAAATGCTGCCTTGAACTACTTGATATATGAACAGCCTATCCGATATTTCACGTCGAACAGTAACGTCAATTTTTCTACAAATATTTATTATTCTCTGCCGTATATCCAATATTGAAGCAGGTTCAGTTTCGTACACCTTTTGCTTCATATAGACCTATAAAAAAAATTCCAAGGTGTCAAATCTGGTGAGCGGGCTGGCCATTTTGTAGGACCTCGGCGGCCAATCCAACGATTGGGAAAAGTTTTATCCAAATAGTTTCTGACTTGCCTGGAGCTCTATTTCGTGCTCCATCTTGTTAAAATACAATATCTATGTCGAATTCATTAGGATTCGCTACGACGATTTCAGTGATTAGAGGGTCAACAGTAGTTTCCAGAACATTCAAATAGAGTTCTCCTGTTGAATTTTAATCAATAAATAAAGGTCCTACAATATGGTTTCCGAATATTACTGCCCGAACGTTATTTTTTCCTGGATATTGGGTATGTGTTTCCAGGAAAACGTGAGGGTTGGTGTCACTCCAATAACTGCTATTTTGTCTGTGAACATTACCGTTCGAAAAAAATGTACATTCGTTACTAAATAATGGTAGGATGCTTCGATGAGGTCATCTTCAGTTATTGGTGTACCATTTTAATTTTGTATGGATGATACCTATTTCTCTTCAAAAGTCTCTACATAGAAGAACGAGATACCTCACAAAATTCAGGACGGTAGACTGTTCAGTTCTACTAGTGAAACCGGAAAGTAAAACAATGATGATGTTCATTGTCGTACTGATATTTCTTATCCTTTTTATAAACATAAAAAACTCAACAAATCTTATCGGGTTGTTAGAATTGTCATATGGCAAATAAAAAGAACTATTTCTAGAATTATCGATATTAATGTATTTTTCTTCAGGAAATTATTAAATGTTCCGCCATTTCGTAGTAGGTGAAGATATTGACGTCATATTTTGAGGTTGTAAATTATTCGTCAGGAGCTTCAAAATGATTTGTCACAAGACCTCTTTTCCATTTTTTTTTACAAATGGCGCCCAGTCACCATCTTGAAAGTTTCATCAATTTTAATTCAAAATAAAGTATTCGAGCAATAATTTCATTATCCCAAATTTCAATTTTTGATTTGACCCATTCAAAAAATAAAAGGAGTAGGGACATTAAAGAAATGCACTGTGTGAAATGCACTGTGTGAAATGAAGCCATTATTTTTCATTTCATTCTCATCCTACGAAAGTACAGATTCACGTATGCGACAGAAACATCGCTGCTTGCTGCAGTGAAAAGTTATAGCACACCTTTTGAATGATATTCAAAATCTTTTGTAGTCATATAAACTTTCCCTGATACCAGCGCGATAAAAGTAATCACCTGGGGTTGGCCGGTAATTATCATGACTCATGTAGTTCCACTATTTGCGAAATGAATAATGACACACCGCCTTTTTGCCGTTTTGAACACACATTTTTATTGCCTCTTACTGATCGTATTTACATTCATAATGAATACGGAACTATCAAGAAAGAATTTATGTCTTACACGTATTCTGGTATATCTTTATGTAATCTTACAGAACGATACAATTTCAATGTTCTACTGTGGAGTTTAATTCGACTATTGCCTGTTCTGGCGATATAATATCAAAAACGAACGTATTTTATTGGAAACTATGAGTTCTCCATAAATTGCTGTGACACATGCCGGAACGTATCTGAATACTCGATGGGATTTGCATGACAGAATTACTTTGGGAAAATTAAGAGAGCTATAAAAATAATAATAGTTAATGTTTCGATTGGGAAAATCCAAATTTATTTTGGGAAGTGACAAATTGATTCCAATTAATTTTGTGCAAAGCAAACAGAATACACAACTTTTGAAGTAGAATGATTGCTCTCTTTGCATTTATGAAATGATATCGTCAATAAGGCCTGTATATAATGTTATTTTGAATCACTAATTTTCTGCCCTTTTGGACGCGCAGTTGTTATTTTACAGTCGTTTGAGTGATTAATTGATGAATGTAGCCGTTACTACGTGGCAGGAAATAATAATGAAGAAATGAGAAATGAAACTTTCTATGTTTCTTACCACTTTTATTTGTAACTACCGTTACTGCAGTTTCATCCTATAAGGATATTTTCAAACTTATACAATAAACTAACAATGGTTCATTACATTACATCTTGTATACCACCCCTGTAGATACTAATAGAGGTACTTGGATTGATTGAGTACCTGCATTTACAGTTTACAATGCGGATGTGCCAATTTAAAACCGGTCAGTAAACTATATCGATTTGATCATTCAACTGGTTGCATCAGCAATGTTTATGCTTGTGAATTTCCAAGGATTCTAAATAATTGAGTTTGTAACCCTTCCTTGCATAGTTTGAAATTTCCGTATCGTTTTGATTCGAAAACTTGTGGTTGCATGCCAACGAATGGTGTGAAAACGTCGAATCATTTTTTCCAAGTCTGAAGGACCTTTCATGTTCAGCATACCGTTTCTGAAAATTTCGACTACATTGTCCCGCACATAAATACTATTACACTCCGGACACTTAAGCTCATAAACTCCAGATTTCTCCAACATGTCCACCTTATCTTTGCCATTTAAAACAAAATCCGATAACCTGGCATGTTGTCTGAATGCCACTTCCTTATTGTTTTTTCTGAAAAAAACTCGCAATTATCTCTGTTCTTTTTCCAAAATATATTAGATTTACCCATTCCTTGATTTCTGGCTGTATGACGGGAAAGTATATTAATTTGTAACTGAATTTGGGCTTTGTTTTCTAACTTCTGGTTAGTGTCTGCGTTGAGATCATTATTATGACCTATCTGTGTAATCATATCAATTTCTCCAGCTAGATTTTTATCAACTTCTGAGAGTTGTCGTTAGTATGGGGACGACAGCTGATTACCGGAAAAACAGATTTAAAACAGATTTTTTAAACAGACATAATGATGATAAATTTACTTCAGACTAACGAGGTCTTACCATCAAACGTGTGATTCCTAACACGGTTGCTGAATCATCCCAGCTTTAACCAGATAAATTTCCTCTAGAAAAATATCTGGTCGAGGTGGGAATCGAACCCACGGCCGATCGTGAGTCGGGCGCACTACCACCGCAGCCAATTCCACAGCATGCATACAGTATACATACATACATACATACAATAACTTATAACTAACAAGTTATCCCCTTCCTACTTGGTTAATTGCTCCCACTTCTTCAAGGAATGGCACTGAAACCCACTTTTTCGTTCAGGAACATCAAAGTCATACATTTTTGAGAGGTATCAAAAGATCCTTCAAAAATGTAGCAAGGGCTTGTGATTTCAAACTGATCACTCATTCTAACACTAGGTACAATTTTGTAAACATAATAAAATACTTTGATATTTTCTTTCGCAACCTATTCTCTGGAAAGCAGTGTCACTTCCGTCATGTTAACTTCACCTCATGAATTTTCACTTTTGCTCTACTGAGACCACAGATAGGACAACAGCGTTCAACCTGTTACATTAGAATTTCGACTGAAGATGTGGTTTTCACGCGCCATTTGAATTTTCAATTAATTTCGTTTTCATGGAGGTGGGTGAGAAGAAAGCGATAATGAAATAATGAAATTAAGGGGAACAAATGGCTTATTAATGTTATCCGATCCTAAGCCTCATTAATTCCTTAAGAGTTGCTATCATCGGGAATTTCATCCATAACAAGGTGCTGAGAAGGTCGGAATGCCAATTTATAAAAGAACGAAAGTGAAAATTTATACAGTAGTTACCCATATTCTAACGTGGATTTTATTTTAATTTTCAAGACCGCTCACAACGACTATTTGAATGAAAAACTACTCTTAAACGTGACGAAGGATAATGAGAGATGCTGAATGAAGTGCAAATAAAGGTGAAGGTAAAAATTGACTTCCAGTGAGATTTATCTTCATAATAAAGTAATAGACAGTTAGAGACACATCGATTTCGAAAAGAATGGAGGAGGTAGGTTAAGTTAGGTTAGGTCCAAAGTGAGTGGGTCTATTTGACCCTCCACTGCAACACGCAAGGGTTTATTGTGGCTCACACCTATTCACACTCAACCAAATAAACCCAGCTTCTTAACGAAGTCGATTAGTCTGTATGGTGATTAGTTTGTTTGGAAGCGGTATAAAACATCGTCAAAGCAAGTACACTGTGAATAAGTTCAATATCTGATAATCTGTAATCCTCAAATTCCCGTTATATTTCAATAACGGACATACCAAATATATCAAGATCCTTTCATGGAACCTATTTTATGCCACATTTTGGCACAATCATGTTGCTGAAATTGCAACAGCTGCAACTCAAAACTTGGAACACTGTTCCGAACTAAAAAACTGTACATACCTCAGCAACTTTTCTATCTTCATAAGACTCAGATCAGACCTTCTTTGGGGTATTGTTCGCATGTAAGAAGCTCTGCTCCCAAACATATCCTAAAGTTGCTGGATTCCATCCAGAAAAGAACCATCCCCCTAATTATAGACGCAAATATCACGTGCAACCTTGATAGCCTTGAACATCGAAAAAAGGTTGGAGATTTGTCTCTCTTTTATAAATACTTTCACGGGAAGAGTTCAAGTGACTTGGTATATTTGATTCCACCAAGAGCGGTACATACCAGAAAAACGCAACGGACTGTGGCTGATCATCGTTTTGAGGTTCAATTCAGTACTCCTCAAACTCCACTCTTTAAGAACTCTTTCATTTGGAAAACTGTGCTGCGTTTGTGTGGAATAAACTTCCTGAGAAAGTTTTTCCAAATGGATTTGATCTTCAGAGATTCAAATCTAATGTGAATCGCTACTTTCGAACAGGCACTGGTCTGAGAGCAAGATTTTTCTGTAGTACTTGTGTTTTGTCCTCAGAAATGAGAACAGTGAATTTACCGGAGCAATATCTGATCTGAAAATTTGAACTCGTTTGTTGCATACGAACTTAATAAGTAGTAGAATTGTCAGAGAAACAACCTCATGTCTAATTGAACCGCTTCGAATAATCTTTAACGCGTGTATCGGTAAAAGTATATTTTCAAGTGGGGTTCTGCACTCTGTCTCGGGTCACTATTCCAGTTGTCCCAACAGTACGATCTTTCCCTTGAAGATGATCACTTGGTGATCGAAACACGTGTCGAGGTGTTAAAATAACGGTTTCGTGTTGGAAAAAAATCCCGTAATATTTAATATGAATATCCATGCGTTGGAACTATTGCCTCAGCAGAGAATTGTTACATATGAAAAGAGAGAATGGGAAAAATTAGTAAGCTGATAATTGCGCTTGTCGAGAGATTACCGTTTCCTCAAGCTATATAATAGCTTTCTCAAGCTTCAGGAAGCTACTGTACAGCGAAAGAAAATATTTCGTTAGAGTAGTATCAACGGCGAAAGCAAAACAATCATAAGGTGACATGAAGGATAAGGGATCATTTCTATAGATTATAACTGAAAGAGGACTCACAACCGAGCCTTGAAGAACACCACATGTAACTGGTTGTAAGTCGAACATATTGTTCGAATCAATTGACACATCTGTTTGTCAGATATGAAAAAAAAATAGACGGAGGGTTCCCCTTATGCCAAAGTCATCAACTTTTTTCAGTAGCATAGAATTGGAGACGCAATCAAATGCTTTTGTTAGATCACGTGGAGCAGCAATAGTGGGATCTCCTTCTTCGAAGCGAGTTATTATGTTTTCTATTACTCTCCTTACCACGTTGATTGTGGATCATGATTTCCTAAATCCGAATTGATTTGTGTTGGATAGATTTTACTTATGAAAATACTCATAGAGCCTATTTTCAGGATAATTTCAAATAGTTATCCCAATCTTTAAGAAAGGCAGTGATGATGCAATTGAAAATTACCGACCTGTATCGACGGTGCCAATTTTGAGCAAACTTTTCGAAATCATCCTGAAAATAGGCTTTATGAGTATTTTCATAAGTGAAAGCTATCCAACACAAATCAATTCGGATTCAGGAAATTATCCGCCACAATCAATGTGGTAAGGGAAGTAATCGAAAACATAATAACTTGCCTTGAAAAAGGAGGGGCCACTACTGCTGCTCCACGTGATCTAACAGAAACATTTGATTGCATCTCCCAACCTTTGCTACTGACAAAATTTGATGACTGTGGTATAAGAGGAACCCTCTGTCTCATTTTTTTTTCATATCTGACAAACAGATACCAACATGTGTCAATTGATTCGAGCAATGTGTTCGAATTAAAACCAGTTACATGTGGTGTTCTTCAAGGCTAGGTTCTGGGTCCTCTTTCATTTATAATTTATAGAAATGATATCTTTTCCTTCATGTCACCTTATAATTGTTTTGCTTTTGCCGATAATACTACCCTAACGACATCCGGAAAAGTCGAGATGGTAGTGGTAGAATAGCGTAAGCTAAACTCCGCAAGATGAAAATGAAGACTATTTATCATCAATTGAATAAATCTGGCCTATACTTGATGAAAATTCATATCAAAACTAATTAATACAGTTCATTGTATGATGTTGACTATAAAGAATTTCACAAAAACCGCGACACGTTTTTCGCTATACAGTAGCTTCCTCAAGCTTGAGGCAGCTATTTTATAGTTTAAGGATGCGGTAATCTCTCTCGAGAGATTATTATCAGCTTACTAATTTTTTTCCACTCTCTCATTTCATATATAACAATTCTCTGCTGGGGCAATAGTTCCAACGCATGGATATTTATGTTAAATATGGCTGGAGTTTTTATCCAACACAGAATCGTTATTTCAACACCTCGACACGTGTCTCAATCACCAAGTGATCATCTTCAAAAGTTGATACAGATAAATAGAAGGTACTGTCATCATTTTCAACGATAGGAAATGTGGTATACAGGAGTTTAAGAAACCAGCTCCATATAATATCCTTAGGGTTTTTTTTTGTGAAATAAATAACTTGAGACGTACTGTTTGGAATCTTTGGTGTAGTAATGATTATTACTGGAGCTTTTCCCAACACCAAACCGTTATTTTAACACCACGGCACGTGTTTCGATCTTCAAGTGATCATCTTCAAGAGGAATATTGAACAAGTAATCAATTTGAAAATAAGTAACTCTATACATGGATGTGTAAAAAATCGTAATTCATGAATGGATTGTGTGTATTTTCTATAATGTTATCCAATTTGGTACTGATGAGCCTTGAGGCAAGTGTCTTAAGGTGAAACATATATGTATACCAGTGAGGATGAACGTGTTCCATGTAAGTGCAATTTGTTACCATTCATTTAAAGTGGAACTCATGTGAATGATATCTGATTTTTATTCCTCAACGAATATTTGAAATACAAACTGATTAGATTAAAGTATCTTCTCTACAATTCAGTGTTCATATAGAAGTATTTGTTTTGAAAACATTTTTTCTTTCGTATAATTCAATGTTTATATGAAAGTAGCTGTTTCAGAAGGACTTCCTTTCAGTTTGTGTCTGAAAGTTACTTCTTTGCATGATCTACACATCCATGTATAGAGTTAGCTATTTTCAAATCGATTACTTCCTTCCTTTCTTTGGAAGATTCCCTCATCCTATTTTTTTTGTATCAAGATGGAGTAGTTGAAAGCCAAAAACTAGTCATTTACCTTTTTCAAACATATGGCAACCCACACATTGTGTATGTTTGAAAAATATAACAATGTTTACGTAAGCATGGAAGGGGGGTGGTGAGAGCTTTGCTAACTTTTGCTGGCAAAGAGGGTGGGAGGTAAATTATTGTGATAAATATGCGGACAATTTCAACCGCACATGAACAGAACACAAGTAACATAAATAATTTGTTTGTACCTGCACATCATAAATTAGCATATGAGAGATCTACATATTATAATGAAATCATATTGTATACCTGATTTCTGTGAAATCTGTTAATAACATTTTCACAAGGATTTTTTGTTTCTGCAAATGTTTAATTTATTCTTTTGCTATCTGTATATTTTTTTAAAAATTCCATACGGATTTGTATAGTATTTATTTTGTCATAATATCCATTTCTTGTTTTTTATTCACAACCATATAATGACGTACCGTAAGTACTACTTGTACCTGAAATGGTTAAAAAATTGCAGCAAAGACTGTCATTGGAACAATCTTCAAATTGTATTTGAAAAACATTGTACCGTGAATCACGCCCGAGAGAAAAAAGAAAAAACCGTCACATAATGGACTGAAATTTGTCATTGTCAGCTCTTTGCATGAATGAAAAAGTGACACTGGAACCGATGACGTAAATTAAATTTTAAAAAATCACTTTTTTCAATCACCAACCAATTTGGTGTTTTCAGGAGATGAAGAAAACTAATTCCTAACTCCAAGGCGTGTTGAAGGATACTGAATATTTCTGGTTTTCCAAATAGAGTATGTGCTGCATGTTCTTTGATACAAGTTTTAATAGCTAGCTTTGTCTGACCGATATAATTTTAGTCACAGTCGTCATTATGATCAGCAATAGCTGATATCGATCGCGTTGCATTCAGGCATATTTACAAAAAAAATTTCTGAAATCAAGCTAAACATTCTCATGAAACCCCTTAAATTTAACTATTTCAATAAAACTTTTAGGAATAATGGAGGTTAAAAACTACCTGAAAAACTTATTTAAAACTGATAATTTTCTGAAAGTTTCAAAATTACTGATAGTTATTTTCATTCAATTCCAGTTCATGAAGGCCATTGTATTCTCCAAAACGTTTATTTCATTTCAATAATATTTGTACTTCATTTCCCATGAAAGTGTCATGACCAACAAAAATACAATTACAAATTGATGAAAAGCCATTATCAGGAGAAAAAGCCGAATTTCACGTGATCAATATACTATACAAGTACATCAACATCTGTTATTAGCCTTTGTGATTTGATTCTACGTATTCTTTCCTTTTAAAATCCTTTTTGAAGATAATCGTGTTCACTCTCCAATATTTCAATATTTTCTGAAGTTATCAGCGACCCTGATAAGTACGAAATAACTTTCGAGATTAAGAAAAAATAAAATGTTCATATCATTTATTTCACTTTTAGCCCAAGATGAGATAATTCTATTTCCAAATACGAGGATGGCCTTTTATGTTTCGGGATTTGGCAACCCAAGCATTGCAATCTGGTAACTGAGAGCTCTATCGTAAAGTTGGACATTTTTGAGCTTATACGTTCTCAGAAAGTTGTATAGTCCTGACTTCTTGAATGACTTCTTTTCATTTCCGTACATAAAAAACAAACTGAGAAGTCATCGTATTTCGACATTTGAAGAAGCGGTTGCTGCATTCAGAATACATGTTTTGGAGATACCTCAATCAGAGTGGCAAAAGTGCTTCGACAATTGGTTCAAACGCATGCAAAAGAGTATAAATCTTTATGACGAATATTTTGAAAAACAATGAAGTGATTTTCGATGATTAATATTTGTTTTTGTTCTCTAATCCCGAAATATAAAAGGCAACCCTCGTAACAACGTGCTCAGGAAAAATGTAATATAATTAGTGGCAAGAATCAGTGTTCCTGGGTTATTCATTGGTTTTATGTAAAAGATTGAAAAGAATCGAGACTGATATTTAATTTTGGTACAGTAGGGAAAGTAATTATATTTGCAATTGGTGTGTTATGAACTATTCGAAACAAGTTTTTCGGAGTTTTAATGTCATAAGTTCGACGGCCTTGAAAGCCGTACGCACATTCGTAATATTTGACTGAAAATTATAATTAGTTTTGTGTGTTCAGTTATTGACGTCTGGGGACTATACAGTTGTTCATTTTGCTTTCATAAGTAATTAATCTTTTCATAAACTTGGGTAAGCTACCTTTGAGATTATAAACAACCTAAAAGAACCTGGCCCCCTATCGGGTTTCCTTGTATAAAATTGTCTTTCTAAAACTCATACTGGAAATAATGTTCAAGTTTTCAATTACATGAATGGGCCAACTTGTTCTTCAGACCTGGTGAATATTGTCACCAGGTCCATAGAGGGTCTCAAAAGACCCTCTATGGAAGAAACAAAAAACACTTCAGTTTTTCGTTAGCGTATATAATTGATGACATTCCTTCTTCGATAATCGACAACCAGCATGAGAAAAAGTAATTGCCCAAAAAGTGCAATCGAGTCGACGTGTTTAGAAAACGTTTTCTTTGGCTTTCCTCGCTATTAGATAATTGGTCTATTACCGTGGCTAATTCATTTGTTAGCGACTCGAAGCGAATTAAACGAGCTTGTTCTACCTAATAGGATTGTTGGCAGTAATTTTATAGTACTCGGAATCTGTTAATCTGAAATGCTGCTTGTCGTCAATGCTCCTTGCTGAATGACAAAGGCCATGGACCGAGTATGTATGCCAGAATGATTCGATAGTCGGTAATTGTCTTCTTTTGTGGAATTCAATAACAGTGGCATTATCACAGAAATGCATTCTAGAAAACTTGAAGGTGTAAACTTGAAAGTATATACTGAGGATAAAACTGGTACTGGGCAAGATTTGGTAGATGAATATCTTTATGCATTGAAGAAAGAGTCATTTTCTATCAAGAAATCATGGTTTTTTTGACCTTTTCTGAGACTTTTTGCCTTCCACATTGTGAAAAATTGCAATGGATAACATTGTTGAAAGGGCATACCTCTAGTTCGGCGATATAGTTATTATTAAATTCTCGTTGCCACACTCTTTTTATTATAGGTTATGGAAAGAGAGGTCCCAGAAAATGCAGATAAAAACCAATGAATTCGTGTTATACTAGTATATAATTATGTTTCTATTGCTTCCTTACATTATATACCCATGCAGGTATATGCCTCTGTGGATATAAAGAAATAGAGGGAGTTTCTGATTAACGCATTGATATATAATATCTTTTGAGGATAAAATTATAAAATTAGCAGTCATGATATCCATTATATAAATTTTACTCAACTCCATTCAGTCGAACTCACGAAAATGACAATTCTGGAGACTGTCCTCTGAGAGGTAACTTACATAATTGTTTATCTGATATAATTCAATGTTCATGGCTAATACCCTGGCCATGGTATTGGCCAGGGTATTACCCATGGTATTAGCCAGAGTAGACGTTACTTCAAAACAAACACATTTTGAAATTACCAGAAATGCAATACTCTCATCGAGGTGTGTTTACCAATCAACTTGGTTGGTGGACAGGCTATCAACGTCTAACTAAAACCCTTGGCATATAAATAAATATCTGAAAATTATATTTTTGATTGATACTGATTGACTGTTTTACTATTCTAATAACTTAATAACTGTTGCTGAAGAGAGAGTAACTACTACTCCAGTTTCAAGAACCTCAATTCAAGTTATGGTGGAGTACCTGGCTCAACTTGCAAAATTGCACAGGGATACAAACAAGTTGGTATAACTGCAAGAAAAATCGACGTAAAGACAATCAAATAGTAAAAACTAGAGATCATGTATTTGTAAAATATAGTGAATTGGAAGTGATATTCTAGAACAATTTCCTTTTATTATAGTTGGAGGGGAAGCAAGGACAAAACGAGTATGAAATTCAACAGTAAATTGATTGGGAGTAACAATTGTGAAATAGCTGGAACCCCAGAAAAGCAGGATGACTATAACTAGGAAGACAACTATACAAATACGAAAGAAAGAATTAGAACGTGAGAGAAAAAGCTAAAACTTAGAGAAGGGCAGAATGCCAAACAACAACGGTGAAGTTATTGAAACATCTTGTGAAATAAGTCAGGCATATGAATACATTGAGCTAAAATTCCCAAAAAACTATTTGGAGTAGTCCAGGAGTTCCAAGAGAGAATCCAAACTGTACGAAAATAAGTGGACAATGGTAAAAGTGATCTTATTATGCGTTTACAAAAATTTAAAATCATTTTGAGTAGTCCTTTTATTCTACTTTGTTGACAACCAATTCAAGAATGACTTTCTAAAGGAGTTAGTACCACACCCTAAAAACACCCTAACAGTATTGAAATATTGAGATGGTTCCCTTCATTTTACTTTGAAGAGGAAAGGAAACCCATTTGACTTCAAAGAGACCAATTGACAGTTGATTGAACTAGTTACAGATATTAACTCTAAAAATTGAATATCGATTACATTCTGAGAGGAATCAGCTGTTTATTTGTCTAATGTAATTTTGATAGATAAATGCTTTCATGGCAATCTTGTAAGGGGTCGTGTGAAGTTGAACGAAATATGAAGATGAAACCATAAGAAGATTTTTGTACTAGAGGTACAGGAAACAAGATTGTTGGAAAGAGGATGCTATATTTTTCAGAAATGTCAAAAAATTCAAATGTTTTCCAGACACCAAAGAAGTGAAGAAAAACATTTTATGCCTATAAAGCTACGCTGTGTAAACAATAGATCGTTATCTAACATCGCCCTTCCTAGTTCCTACCTGAAATGTTATGAAT
>WOGP01004812.1:0-13674 GCA_015342065.1 Leptinotarsa undecemlineata
TATTCTTCTCGTTGAAGAAAAGTGGTATGAATGTCGATGCCATCTCTTGGATACCATTAGTATCTGTCATGGTTTACGCTGTAGTTTTCAAATTCGGTCTGGGAATTATACCAATAGTCATGACAGCGGAACTATTTCCTGCAAACGTAAAAGCTATGGGAATGACCATTGCCGATTTCTTTTATGTATTGTTCGGCTGGTTCTCGCTAGAATTATTCCAAATACTTTCAGTGAAAGTGGGCTACGATGTTCCTTTTTATATATTTTCCATTTGCACCTTACTGACTGCTGTATTCGTACAGGTTTATGTTCCAGAAACAAAAGGAAAAACGCTTGAAGAAATTCAATTCATTCTGAAGGGAATTCCTTTTCCACATAAGAGCAATAGTATCGTATCCAATACACTTTCTTGTAAATATTTCGAGAGTGGAAGTGACAAAATAAGACAGATCCAAGAAAGAGACATTTATGGAGGCCAGCAACGGAGAGATCCTCAAGGACCATCAATTCCTTAAAAAAATCGAAGTGAATAGAATTTGAGTTCTCGAAATATATATTTATTTGATACTTTATTAACAGACTGAAATTCTCAGGTTGAGTTTGTTTGGAGTTGTACGTAAATTCTGTGAAATATTTTATATCCTACAAAAATTTGATTTCCAGTTGAAATTGAATAATTTGAATATTCCGGTTAATTTAATATACAGAGTGGTACATACCATAACGTCCAAAAAATTTAATGGCATTGCTTGCATCAGATGGTTTTCAAATATGCCTCATGTTATCTGATGGTTTACAGTTTCCCAAAATTCTATGTTTGTTTTGCAGTTAGTAAGTATTTGTAACATAGTGTTTATGAATTGTTCTTATCACTCATGAAATAATGAAAAAAATCATAAATTTTCTTCGAAGGTAGATTTTGTTGATCGTTGTTTTTACTGTAGTAGGTAGATACATTCACATAAGGTATTTTTAATTGGGAGTTGAATATTGAACTCTGGCACTTCCAATTAAGCTTTTTGTAATCTCTATTGTTATTGAAGAGTTGCTTATTTCACTTGTGGAAGATAAATTAAAAAAGGGTTATGGTCCAAAAAATACTGGAGAAAACTAAACGTAAAAGAACCTGGTAGGGTTCTAAAAAGACCACTTGGAAATTTGTATTTCAGCTAGTTTGGAAAATCACTTCAGACAAGTGAGAATAGATTAAAAAATTAGGGCGGTTCAACAAATGACAGCGGGTTAACAGTACACCAATAAGACAACATTGATAACAGCATTGAGGTAACCGTTATATGATGAAGAAAAAATGTTAATTTATTGGTGTATGATCAATACTTGAGAAATGAATAAGACCAAATGCCTCTTTGAAGTCATTCAGTTAAAAATTAGAAAAAACAAATTTCAAGACATATAATTTGAAGGAAAGTGATAAAAAATGGAGGGTGCTGAACCAGTCGAAGTAAGATAAACAAAAATGGAATCAGTGAAAATGAGATACTAAAATATCATTTGAGGAGAGTAACACATAAAGGTACAACTAGAAGGAATAGACAAAGTGGCTAATCTACCATGCTCTCAATTACTTCGATAAGATTGAAATTTTTTTCATATGGATTCCATGAAATTTTTATGGGATTTTTCCCACTTCTTAAGTTTGATATTCTCGAATAGGTTTGCAGGATCATAGGCAAATTTTCTTATAAATGTATAAAATTTTCTCCAAATCTACCTTTCCGCAATGGATTTTGAATTCCGGATTTACCTCATGTAGCTATTGGAAGCTAAACTTGACAGTGATTTAATGTGATGCCCATTCTGGATTCAACTGAAAATATATGTTTATCCCAATCATATGGCACACAAAACGGTCCACCTACGATGACTTTGACTTGGTCTCTTCGTGAGTTTCGTATTTTAAATTCTTGTGTCACACTTTCCACAACTATTACGTTTCTTTGTGCATTACTTGCCCATTAAATTCAATGATTTCTCCTCTATGATAGTGTGATAACTCTTACGTATTCTAAAAAATTATTAAAATTTCTCTTATCGACTATAATTTGAGTTTGACATTTGGGAGTCATATCTTTGATAGGAAATCGCAACTGCGATTGATTTTTTCCATAGTCATAGTCAAAAAATGTCACTTTGACCAGCTTACCTAATTGTCTTCATTAAAAGTTATTAATACCAAATTTCAACTGATATGTTGAAAAAAATATGTTTTTGATTACCTAATCAGTTGTCGCCTTCTTCACCACGGGTACCTTCAGAATTTGTAACTCGTTTGATTAAAGGATCAACGATGCGGTTCCCAGCACATGGAAACGAAAAATTCAGATGAGGCATAACTTATAACCTCTATCTTTATAAAAACTGTCCCTCATTATCACGATGATTAGCTTCTCATTTACTTTCAGTTTGATTTATCAAATATGTTGTGCATCGTTTTTAAACCTCCACTTCACTCATCGAGTCAAGCATATAGCAAGATCTAATTTTCATTCCAGGCATTCTGTTTCTTCGTTAAGTTAGCCATTTCAAAAACATATGAACTTTCTGGTATTCTAGGAAGTGTTCATGCCACTGAACACTCATACAAGTTAGGTTAGGTTTGGTTTGAAACAGATCTCCATTTTCGCAAATTAAAATTGCAATAATACATTTGTGCTGTGTTGTCGATACTACCAGAACATGAAGAAGGGAGTAAGGACTAGGAATGAAATTTAAAGTAGGAAATTCACAATTTATATTTTACAAGATAGATAGTATCGCTTCTATTTCCATACTATTTGATATTCTGTGCAGCTTTCAACAGAGAATGATTGTCTCCATATAATCCTAGAAAATCATCAGGGTCGAAAGACCACACCATCATTCCTCCCAATTTGTTTGGAAATTGCGTCATCTACTTTGTGTTCCATGGATGTAACGTTTTGGTAACCAACCAATGGGTTCCCCACCAATTTTGTGAAGGAGTTTTTGTTCGTCGTCCCAAACACAAAACTGAAAGTTGAATGATTAGTGAAATGAATAGAGTTTCAGAGTCATATAGTTAGATTCCCTGTGTGTTAGTTTCTGGTAACGCAGCATAGATGAAAAAATGTTAAGATTCGACTAATTATTTAAGACAAACTTTCGTTGATATAACTACTTCTAAAATTAAAATAAAGAAGAAATGAATTGATTGATGCAGCCGTTACTACGTGGTAGAAGATCATCACGAAAAATGAGAAATGAAACTTTGTTTGTTTTTATGTGATAAAAAAACATAGAAACTTTCATTATTCATTTTTCCAAAAAAAAAGGAGGATTACTAATGGAATTATATGGAATTGCAATATAAAGGGTAACATAAAACAAAATATCTATCACAAACTGAATGAGGAAAGTAATTTCCATATACTTTAATGTCCATAATTGAAAGTAGTTGGTTTGGATACATGCTACTTACAATCTGTATCTGAAAAAAGTTTGTTCTGATATACACAACTGTGTGATACATTTCCACTGCTTTATTCAATTTTCATTCCTCACTTTTTGAATGTTGATGAGCTGTAAAACCAAGAAAGTTTTTCCCCGAAAACCAATTTTTTCTTTTCGGAAATGCTAAAAATCTATAATTCAATAATATTATTAGAATTTTTGGGAAAGAAAGTTTTTGGCTTTCTACTACTCCATCTTGATACAGAACATAAAAAAGGATAAGGGAATCTTCCAAAGAAAGGAAGGAAGTAATCAATTTGTCAATGAGTAACTCTATACATGGATGTGTAGATTATGCAAAGAAGTAACTTTCAGACACAAACTGAGATAAAGTCCTCTTGAAACAGCTACTTTCATATAAACATTAAATTACACGAAAGAAAAAAAAATTTTTCGAAACAAATACTTCTATATGAACACTGAATTATACAGAAGATACTTTCCTCTACTTAGTTTGTATTTCAAACATTCGTTGTGGAATAAAAATCAGATATCATTCCCAAAAATTATTCACTCCTGAAAATATAACCCCTTCAATTCAAATTATTAGAATTCTATTGAGTTTATCAAAATTAATATTGATCAAAAATGTCTTGCCCCTGTTATTCTTGATAAGAAGATAAATACGATCTTGGATATGGTAGCACCTCAAGAAAAACTGTCTCGATTCAGAAAAAAAACAGTTCAATAACAAATATGGAATTAAAATAAGCAGCCAACTCATTAGATTGGATTAGTATATTGAAGATTATGACAAGCAGGTGGGAAATCGACAGCAGTGACATGCTATATTGAAGAAAGTATTAGCAATGAAAATAACATTGAGAATGTTCCAATTTTTTGGAGTTTTATCAATGAATTTGTAACCTTATTGACTCTCAGTGTAAATCCTACTGAGCCAGCTGCAGATAAAACTTATGACTGGTTGAAATTAATTTTGTTTGTTCCGGATATTCAGATGGCTCACTCCATCTGAAGTGACCTCCTGGTACTGACGATGAGCTAGTACTCCGAAACCAGTTTATCTATGGTTGTCCTGATCAAATGAACTCAGTTGCATCTTTTCACATATAGGAAGTTAATTGCGACGAATCTTCCAAATGTGAGACGTTGCACAGGTGCAGCTTTCTGCGCGGCATTACCCGGGTTAGTTGTTGTTTTTTTGTCGGGTATCTGCCACACGTACCTGCAAAGTCGTAAGTTCACATGAGAGGCAGGGTTAAAGTGTTTTCACCAGAGCTTAGGTATGTCATATGCACCTCTTCAGAAGATATTTATTTATGAAATCAATTATCAATCAATTATTATAAAATGCAATATTTTTTGATGGTGTAGTGTTCAAGTTAGAACTCATCTATTTTGTAAATGTATGATGTCCTTGTGAACTGAAGAATTCATTATAGTTTGATGCTGAACCAACATTTTCCGATTTGTAACTAGACCCTACAAATTAATAAAAATCTATCTCTAGTTGAAGCGTGCAGAAGTATTATAAGCACCACTGATGATTCCTAGGGAGATTCGAAACAGCACGGTTTGGCGTTGAATTATAAATGCGTTGTATTTGTGCTCTGGCTATAGTGAATTATATTGTAATATCTCAATGGGCTTAGGATATTTTAACCAATTAACAGAAGCAATAATCAAATAAATATACTTCGTTTATTGGTGAAAATAACCAAATAAATATACTTCGTCTATTGGTGAAAATCGTATGAACATAAGTTTGGTTCTGTTCTGGCAGACGCGGCAGAGGATTTTGTTTCATATGCCCGTTCGTAACTTGTTTCGACACATGTATTCCAAAAATAAAACTGAAACGGATTTATAATAGTTATAATAATAATAATATACTTTATTGTCATTAAGAGTAAATCTTGTGGACAAAGTTTGTGAAAAATAAATATAAATGTAAGTATAGAAATATAAAATGTGATGATGAAAACACCTACAAAAAAAAGTAAAGTTAGAACATAACTAAATTTTGTATCAACATGGTTGTACACAGATTTGCTTAAAAATATTATCAACACTTATATAGACACTTATATATACTTCTATATAATAATACATAAATAAACACACTCATTGCACCAGACAATCAAACATTTGTATCCATATATATTTTTATTCTAAGCATTTTTTGGTCAAACTTGCCTGTCTTATATCTGAGGGCAAGTGATTGAACATCTTGACCACATTGTAATAAATAGAAATCCTGACCAAATTTGCACGCGCAATTTCAACGCGGTAGAACGGATGCTATAAGAATGGCATAAAGCCTCAAAAAGGACATATATTTGTGAATGAGGCAAACCGATTCCAAAATGAACAATGAAGTTACTGTTAAAATATTTTGCTCAACGAATTTGTCTGCATGAATCACGAGGTTTAATGTTACACATATACCTGATAGCCCGTTTCTGCAGTACTAATAAAGACATAAGTGCTGATGAATTGCATACTACCCATTTTTTATTCCCAGTTACTCTCACTGCATAGCATTCAGAACAAATTTCACTTTAAAGTTGTTTGATATGTTCAATAAATTTGAGCTTATTGTCAATGTGAATACCTAAAAATTTAGATTGAGTCTCGTTCTTGATCACTAAGTTATCACCAAATGGCAGGTCATCAAGAGCACATCTGAATGGTAAAATGTTTATTTTAGTGATATTGAAGGATAGCAGATTGGCATCACACCACACCTTGATTTTTTTAATAGCAGTAGATATTGAATTGTGTGAATCATTTGAGTTTTTGTTATCTCCACAATATCGTCCTGTAATTAGCGAAAAAGTGAAATTTCCAGAAATGCTCAAATTTGCAATGTCATTGACATATAATAAGACTAAAATGGGTCTTAAAACTGATCCTTGTGGAACACCACACAAAATCTCTTTTTCTTTTTTTTCTGAAAGTCCTGTTGTTCTTACCATTTGATTACTTCCTGGAAGGTAAGATTCAAACCATTTGAGCGTCATTTACGGGATTTACTCCTCCATAAAAATATACGCACGAGAAAAAAAATTAAAGTTATATTTTTACTGTTACTGTTGATGGGAAAAAATCAGATCGAAAATCATTTACATTTGTTATATTGTTATACAGAGGTGCGCAAAAGTCCGGAATAAAATTAATATCTTTTTAACCAGTATTTTAGGAAAACAACGCCGAAACACGTCAGTTGATTTCATGTTGTACCCATTTTTTGGCAATAAAATGAAAAAATTTTTTCAACTCATTAGCTGGAACCCTCCCCAACTTTTTTTTTCAAATGCAAAACTATGTCGTGTATGGGCTCATTGAAAAGCTCGTCATAAATGGAATCTGACCATACCCTTCATTTTTTTTTTACTATGCGGTTACCATGAAATGAGAAAAAAACTCTTTCAAAACCAAAAAAGTTAGAAATACCTGCTTAGTCTATCTACGTGTGAATTAATGTTGCAAAAAACAAATAAGTGGTGATGATGTACATTGCTCAACAATTGCTGAGGATCACCAGTATCTACTTTCTGAAAGTTTACAAATTTTAAGAACAGACAAACCGGGCCAGGCACCATAACAAATTGTATTGATTTATGTGTAAAACTGTTAACGTAATGTAGCATCAACATTTTGTGGTTTTTATTTTTTCATCAAAAACTTACACATAAAATTAGTTCCATCCCAAGCAATTGTTGACCAGTGTACCTCAAAAAGAGAAAAATTTTGTTGCATTTTTTGTACCAAAATGAATGCCCTGATAAGAACTATTGTCCTGACTCAGTTTTAAAATGGTGGCATTTCTGGGTGGAATTGAAATAGTAATGTATGTTTATTTTATTATTTGGGTACCTTCAAAGTGTTAATTTTCAATTTGTTGGGATGTGGGGATAGAATGCGGAGTCAAAGTGAGGTGTGTACTTTATTTAATGCAAAATATCCGGAAAATCACATTTCCCAGGCTACTGTGAGTAAGATCTTACACAAATTTGAGGAACATGGTACAGTGAAGGACTTGCCCAGAAGTGGCCGGCCACATTTTTTAGACGAAGATCAAAAATTGAACATTGCCGTATCTCTGCAGGAAGATCCACATTTGTCAACGGTTTCATTAGCCCAAAACAATCCTGCATCTAGACGAACGATTGGGAGGTTTTTGAAAACAGAAAAATACCACCCATTTAAGGTATGTCTTGTCCAAGAGCTCTTGGAAGATGACTATGACAAGCGTTTGCAATTTTGTGAGGAAATAATGAGGCGATGTGACGAGAATAATGGGTTTCCACTCAACAGACACTTTTCGGACGAAGGTACTTTTCATTCACATGGAGTAGTTAACAGGCACAACTATCGATTCTGGAGTCAGGAAAACCCACACTGGATATGCGAAGCTCGTACGCATCGTTCTCAGAAAGAAAATATATGGGCAGGCATCATCAACAACAGAATATTGGGGCCATATTTTTTGAGGGGAAATCTTACAGCTGCACGCTACTTAGACCTTTTACACTTTGAATTAGTCTCTGCTTTAGCTGTTATGTTTCTCAATGAAGCAGATCCAGATATCCCCACTGAAACACTTCGGTTCCAACAGGATGGCGCTCCCCCACATTTTGGTATTGATGTCAGAGAATATCTCGATGACATATTTGCAGGACGCTGGATTGGACGAGGTGGTACAACTGAATGGCCGCCAAGATCATCAGACTAGACTTGAAAGACAAGGTTTATCAAAATAGGCCGGCTAATAATGAATATCTAAAAAGCAGAATCAGAGTGGAATCACATAACATACCGGCTGAGGCCATTCGGAATTTTGTTGTAACCACAAAAAAATTAAGGGTATGGTCAGAATCCATTTATTATGAGCTTTTCAATGAGCCCATACCCGACATAGGTTTGCATTTGAAAAAAAAAAGTTGGGGAGGGTTGCAGCCAAGGGGTTGAAAAAAATATTTGATTTTATTGCCAAAAAATGCATGCAACGTGAAATCAACTGACGTGTTTCAGCGTTTTTTTCCTAAAATACTGGTTGAAAAGATATTAATTTCCATCCGGACTTTTGTGCACCCCTGTATTTAGTACTCAACTGGCAGTTCTCATAATATTTGAAATATTATAATCTTAGTCGATTACCATTCACTTAGATATATGCATTTTCCCTCTGGGCCTCAAAGCACCTGATCTCGTATTAGAACGCTGACAATAGGCCAATTAATCTGTTATCACAAAATATATGTATTATCATACTGGTAATGTAATTGTGAATTCGGGTTAATAAACGTCTTATTATTATTATTATTTCCTTTAGCCACCTGTCGCACCATCAAAAGTCGAAACGAGTGCGAGCTAAGCACTAACGAGGTGTTATCTCAACATGAAATTCCTAACACGGGTGGTAACAGTGGCAAGTGAAAATCAATCGTTCAGCCTGCGGCTTGAACGAACCACCAACCAACATGTTGGTTGATTAAGTGAGTGAACGAAGCACCCACGTCGGACTGTCCGGCTACCGATCGACAATTTGAAGTACCTGAATTTCAAGTACCTGAGTTTTAACTAGGCCTTTAATGTTTTATTTTACTTGAGTTTGTAATGAATGAAATGACCTGAGCATGTGTACAAGTTTCCACATTCGAAAAGATTTAGTAACTAGTAACGGGGAGTTAATCAATTCTATTTGGTCATTAGTACATTACTTGAATTCTCGAATATATTCATTTCTAGACATTCTAGAAGATTGAGTGGTTTGCAAATACGGAATTTTTCTTTCCATTCAGGAAGCTACTTCTATGGCCTTTGATCCTTTGAGAAAAAGTTCTCCTTGTTTGGCCAATATACAGTTTTGGGCTAGAGCCACAAGTCAGCTTATATTTTCCTGATTTATCCGACACCGAAGTTTTGTCTTTATTCTTTTCATTAAATTCACTTAGACTGTCACTTGTTCTGTAAGTTACGTCTACGCATTCTTTTTTCAAAAAACGGTCGATATTATCAGTGGGTACACCGAAATATAACAATGTTGTTTAGCTGACGTTATCGTATTTTGAATTTGGGTAGACCCGTTTCATGGCTTGCTTTTGTAGTTTTTTGAAAAGAATGGACTCGACAATATCTCCCTTATAATCGTTATTGGCCGCGATTTGTTTGATGAGACACATCTCTCTCTCTCTGGAATAGTTCATTATAGTCAGTTTTCAAATCTGTTGATTTTCTCATTTTCATGAATCATTCCGTTGTGTGATTTGGTTTCTGAATAATTTGTTTCTCTCATTTTGTTGAAACAATTTTCATTGGTAGGTAATAATCAAAGAGTTTATATGTTTATATTAGGCTCTGAGAAGTATAAAAAAGTAGTATTTTTGCACCGAAATAAGATCAAATTAACCCAACTTTTTTCTTACACACTTGAAGAAATGATTACATTATAGAATTATAACAAACTATTTCATTCAACACTGTTCTCAAAATACCATAAATTGGACACTCCGAAACTCACCACAATATCCGATGAATTAACCACAGACTCATTTTTTAAAATACTGCTCAGTAAAGTACCATTGTTCACCAAATCACTATATATTATGCACTCACTAGTTAATGATATGTTGTTCTTTGGTTTTGGTTGCACCATTGACACGATAGCAATGTTCAAATTCAGCCTCATCATATAATTGATGGCGAACCCTGTAAAGGCCAAGTACCATAGAACATTTCTAGCAGAGCAGCATTCTTTGGGTTCTGAAACAGAAACAAGGGTTACATGTTTGGAAAACTGAATTTATGTTATTACATCCATATAAAATCGATGTATCAAATCAAAAAATCAAAATAAATATTCATTATCCGATACCAGAGATCAGTGTAATACTACATGAGCTGGAAAGTCTCGGGCGTAACACTTGAAGATGGGGCTAGTCTTATTGCATTTATCGCTCTTTCAGTTCGTACTAATTTTCAAAATAAATCTGTTGAAATTTCATGATCCACTCATGAGTTTGTGAGTTATTATCTGTTTAAAATCTGTTTAAAATCTGTTTTTCCGTTAATCAGCTGCCGCCCCCATACGAACGACAACTCTCAGAAGTTGAGAAACTTGTGCGAGCTAAGGACTAACACGGTTGCAGAATCATCCCAGCTTCAACCAGATAATGCTAAATTAAATAAATTATGCTAATACTGACACTACTTTCGTTATTTTCAAAACAGTAGATCAAAATAAATTTTATGTTTCAATACAGTACTGCTTGTTGATAATGGATGAAATATGGATCCATCACGAAATTTAATGATGCGGCGGCTAGACGGTTGTATTGAAGCCGAAGGAGGCCATTTCCAACTCATATTTTAGTGCAATTCGTTAGTCTGGATGTTAATGTTATTTCTTATGTGTTGTCATTGTTACATAATTAGTATTGAAAAATTGTGAAAATAATCATTTCCAAAAGAAACATTCAATTCCCCATATTATTCCTTGGGTGGTCCAGGGATACGCAACTAGGTCAAATTTTTTTTCGTAAAAACTAAGCAATATACGAAAAAGACAAAAAAGTTGTATTTTTAATTGTTCAATCTGAAGAAATAATAAAAATTGCACAAAAGTCAGTGGAGTACAATTTTAAGCCAAAAATATTCGTTCAAATCCCGCTCGAGACGCCACTGGACTTGATAAATTGAATCACGTTCATGCTAAATTAGCTCTTTATTGGTATAAATACTGTTGCCAAATTACAACAGAATTAGGTGAAGGATGTTTAATATATTTACGAATAACTTTTTTATTATTATGACATCCTGTTTTTTGAGAACGAAGAATTTGCAGACCCATGTTTATACAAACATTTCGCCTTAAAATTACTTGAAGAATCGTCTGTTGAATTTATGGTACATACTTAATTAACACCCTATATATTTGGCAGATTTGGCTTCCAGCTACTACTGGCTATTCTCAAACCTCAAAAAATGCTCACCGGTAACACATTTCGCTTGAATGCAGAGGTTATGCCTGAAATTAAGGCCTACTTTGAGGCAGAAGGTAAATCGTTATACAAAACTGGAATTGAAATTTTAGAGTGGGGTTGGAATGATTTTGTCAATTTTGAACAAAAAAAAAGCATTTTTTTTCTTAAGCCTGGGGGTTTCAGTCTAGGTTGTGATCTCCCATGAAACTCATTAGTGGTATTAGGCTGGATTATCAGTGCAACGCTGGGACCTATGTCCCTGATGAATTATACCACAGTAAGAATATCTTCCCTAATAATATTGTGGTTAGTAGCAGAGCCTGTATTCATGAGTTTGCTACGAGTACAGTTCATTTGTATTCAATAATTTCTGAACAGAAAAGTGATAGTCGAAAATAATGTTCAATAATACTGGATAACATAATGTTCTTGAATGAAACAGAGCATTTCTACGCCTGGTATCTGCTACACGTATTTACAAAATCATAGGTCTCACACAGGAGAAAAGGGTTCGGTATTTTTACCAGAACTTGGGCATATCATATGTACTTCTACGAATTATATTCATTATTCAAACTTCCACCATAGAGTAGGTGTTTGTGGAATAGCATCTGGACTTTGTATGCAGGTGGTACGGTTCTCATCCTACTGAATCAACTTCAGGCAGATGTTATGATCAATTGGAAAGCATTTTGTTCATTCGGCATATTCAGACAATTCACTCCATCTAAAATGACCCACCCTCAACTGATGAGGTGCTAGTTCTTTGAACTGGACTGTTGCTGGTCATTCCAGGTATCTAATACTTTAACTTCATCTTTCTGTGTGGCATTGCCTGGGTTAGTTTTTGTTTTTTCGTCGGGTATCTGCCACTCGTGCCTTCAAAATCGTAGGTCCCATACGAGGAGTAGCATTTGCTACTTTTACAAGAGTTTGGCATTTAATATTCACATCTCCTGAATGTATTGATTTGTCTGATTAAAATTTACGAAATTTTCGTAGCATATAATATTTTCGAATCCATTATTAATTGATTTCAATTCAGTTTTTATGAAAAATAATGCAGTAAAACTTACTTGCAAAATAAGTTCCATGAAGACCGATGGATTCTCTTATTTGTTAATCTAATCTAATTATACCATCTAATAATGGTGTAATTTATATAAAAACATATATATTACATCAGTTCGGACTTCCATTGTCTAATATAATATAAATTAATTTGAAGTCCTTGAAAAAAATAAAAAGATTAAACGAAAATAACAATTTTACTAAACACAAAAAAACTCAAATTACAAGGAAATAATATACAAGCTACAAACAAAAATTAAAAATTGAAATAATAATAAAAGCTGAGAATTAAAAATATTATTAACAGAAATGAAAAATAAAAATAAAGATTAAAATATTCCAAACCAAGTTACGTCACGATGTTTCGATTGTTAGTATCCACAATCTTCTTCGTGTGATAACTGGACTTGTGCGGGTGCTTGCTCCTTTCACTTATCACCTCTTTCCTCTTTCAGCTTCATTGGTTTTAGCAGGAGATGACCGTTTGGCGGGAGTTGGTCATTTCCCGCTTGATAAGAGGTTTCCATACGTTACGTATCTCTACGCTAGCTTGACTAAATCCGTTGTTAGACAACATATACGCGGCTTTCATGAATTTTCTCCTAAACCAGTGTTCCTCTTTGTGGATGATTTCAGCTTGAGCCTATTTAATATTATGTTGATGAGTCCAAACATGCTCTGCTATTCCAGATTTGCTAGATTCTCCTCGCTGTGTGTGTTTCTTGTGCTCAGCAATGCGAACTTTCAAAGACCTCTTAGTTCCACTGATATATGATTCTCCGCACTCGGAGAGTATCCGGTAAATGCAATTCTTGGAATCGCAGTTTGGTGGCCGCGTTTGGTGGCCTGGTTTTTGTGAGGCTGCTACGGATAGTGTTCCCAGATCTAAAACAGGTCCTGATGTTATACTCGGACCCAATCCTTCTCATTCTTTCCGATAATCCTTTGATGTAGGGAAGTACAAGTACTGGTTGTGACGGCTTTTCATCCTTGTGGGGCTCTTGCTGTCTTCTAGATAAAACCTGTTCTACCATCACTCTGGAACAACTATTCCGTTGAAGGTCATTTTTGATGATGCCTACTTCTTTTTCGAGACCTTCCTCTGTATTACAGAGCTCGAAAGCACGGTCTAGTAGAGTTTTGATGATTCCTCTCTTAGTCGATT
>WOGP01004813.1:0-15722 GCA_015342065.1 Leptinotarsa undecemlineata
ATTCATTCTGTTTGGTCGGAATACTCAGATGGTTCACTTCGTCTGAAATTACTTGCCCGATACTGATGATGGGGCAAGTATCCCGAAACCGGTCTATCGGTTGGTCGTACCGACCGGGTGAAATTAATTTCTGTTTTGCATAGGAAGTAACTCGCGACGAACCTTTCAAATGGAAGACGTTGCACTGGTGCCTAATGGTTTCACTTCAGCTTTCTGCGCGGATTTAGCTGGGTTAGTTGTTGTCTTTCCGTCGGGTATCTGCCACACTTACCTACAAATTCGTAGGTCCACATAAGAGGCAAGGGTGGGGTGTTTTCCACCTGACTTTTGGTCATAATAATGCACCTCTCCGGAATATCATATATATTCATTCTTTTAGTTACTGAATGCCATTCTCAGTACCCACGATTCACAACCAAATATGGAATTACGTTCATTTTTATTTCATTAATATGAACTTGTACTACTTTCCCACAATCACATTGAGAATTTTACGTTCAATATCTCTTGTTACCAGAACTTATTTTAGTATGTCTGAAGGTAACAAATAGTGTGAGTTTTTGATTGACCTTCAATTAATATCCGAGTGGCCAGTTTTTTGTAATCTACAGATATACTCAATAAATTGTTAATGTTTTTAGTTAGTGAACTTTTAAAAATGGTTTATTCACTTTATTCAGTACCTATTGAAATCTTAAGTATCTAGAGAATGAGTTTTGCAACTTTTCGTAGATAAGCGGCGTCACAAAAACATTTTTTTCTAAATTGGAGAGCTCTTGAAAACCATGCTTCGAGGTGTATTTAGATGAACCTAAAAGTGATGAATAGCTATGGCTTGCCGCGTACTGCTCACTACACACTGCTAAAACAAAATATTGGATGTATTACCTTCAAGGTAGGACCATTAATGGTAATTATATTTGAGAGAGATAAAGAGAGAGAGAGAAATAGCTCTATAGATATTATGGAAAGCTAGAACTACCACAGTTTTGTCTTTCCAGGTGTTCAATGAAAATTGGATGTATTCTATGGCTGTCACAACGATTTAAAAATATTGTTGTTGACTATATGTCCGTTAGATTTTTCTTTTTGAATAAAATCTAACAGAAGTACAGAATCTTAGTGTATGTTTAGGTCCGGAGCTTCATATATTGGAACAAAACTCTAAAGAGCTTTATAAAGCAGCTTTCTAGTTCAGAATAATGTTCCGAAATTCTGAGTCGCTGATTTTGCTGTTACTAAGTAGAATTATTCTCGGTACAAGTGTCTTATTTCATGACAATTTGATACAACTTTCAGAATTCATCTCGGGTGATATACAGAGTGTTTATTGAACATACAGCAAAAATTTAAGGGACTATTCTAAGGATATGTTGTCCTTTGATGATTTTTGATTGGGCGCTTTGTTTCGAAGATACGGAGCGAAAAAGAATTTCGACAATGATAATTTATTATCAAAAATTACTTGTATAGTTTCTTAATCTACAAGAACTGTTGAAAATGACTACCCTCCGCTCTGGTAGCAGCGGGATCGTTTCTGATTGCGTTACACCCAGCAATCATCGGATTTCTCTTTAGGTGGCCCATAGGAAATAACTCAGGGG
Source organism: Leptinotarsa undecemlineata (assembly GCA_015342065.1). NCBI lineage: Eukaryota > Metazoa > Arthropoda > Insecta > Coleoptera > Chrysomelidae > Leptinotarsa > Leptinotarsa undecemlineata. Next base: position 1,605 of record WOGP01004813.1, read on the forward strand.
GTTTAAGTCAGGTGATCGAGCAGACCATAAGTGAGGTCCACCTCGACCAATCCAGCGATCTCCGCATGTTACTGTTAAAAACCCTCAAGCCAATATGCTTTAATGCGCTGGTGCATAAACCACATTGCATTTCTTGTATTTCTTGCAATGGTGTATCCTCCAGAAACTGAGGTAGCGTTTTTTCCAAAAAGTTGCGAAATATCTCGCCGGTAAGTATTCCTGGCAAAAATACCGGTCCAAGTCTTCTACAATTCCCACCCAAACGTTTTATAAGAACTGATGTTAAAAGCGATATTCAAGCACCTCATGTGGATTTTCTTCAGCCCATACATGATTATTGCGGAAATTCCTTATAGCATTTCTTGATAACTGGTTTCAGTGATTTGAACCAATGTGCGCAAAAGCCATTGACAGAATGCAAGAAAATCTGCAGGAAGAAGTGCCTGAACCCGTTTTATGTGGTATGGGAACAACAAATAGTCTCTAAAAATGTTCAAAATCGTCCCCTTACTTACATTTAAAGTATTCACAATTTTTAGAGGTACGTGGATCTTCTGTCATGGCCAGCACATTGTCTTCTCCTTCTACCGTTTTTACTGTCATTGGCCTTTCTGATTCTTGATTTCGCTTCAACGCTCCTGTCTTGCAGGAGGCACATTACGATTAGGAAATTTATTTTTTTCGCAAATACTTCATTGCCTAAGAAAAAAAACTTGTTGACAAAGCTAATAAATGAATATCAAATAAAATACATAAATATCCTATGAAATAAAATATAATGAACACTAAAGTATAAATTAAATACAACAAATAGTTTAGTCGGTAGTCAGGCGGTTCGACGTGGGTGGTTTGTTCACTCACTCGAATTGATTGCCGTTATGGTCGGTGGTTCAAGCCCTAGTCTGAACGATCGATTTTCACTTGCTATCATCCAACCCGTGTTAGGAGTCACACGTTAAAAGGTAGGACCTCGGTAATCCTTAGCTCGCATAAGTTTCGACTTCTGAGGGTTGTCGTTCGTTTTAAACACGTAAATGTTAAAAATGATCGGTATAGAACTCAGTCTAACTGTAATAGGATCTATTACTCAAGATTTCCTTAATTATTTTTCTGTATTGATTGGTACCAATATTTGTCTCTATAGAGTAACTTGGCAGATGGTTATTCATCTTCACAACATTTTGTATAATAAGGAGTTGAGACCCGGTCGAATCCTATCTGGCAGAGTAGATAGAATAGATAAACGTTTTTTCTTTTCTACCATGTCTTCCTCTATTTAGGGAAATAACCAGTTTTGCCATACTATGAATTGTGAAAAATCGACTCATGTCCGGATTTTGGAGACAAATACCTCTATAGGCACCGCAAAATTGTTTTGATTGTTGTCGATCGAGAACGGCATTGGTTTTTGGCCCCATGCTATATCAAATCAAACTGTCACTGTCATCGTCAGTTCAAAATTAATAGTTTAAAATGTACCACAAATTCGATGCGGTGCTATTTTGCTACGCCATTGACATGTATACCCACATTTTATTCCCCATGTAATGTGTTGTGTATCAATTCTAGTAAGTCATGCACTCCCTCTAATAAATCGGTCGTTGCCTTAAGTAAACCAGGTACCCCTTGCCTTTCAAATCGTAGTAGATCAAGTTGTTGGAGTAGATCATGTATCCCTTGTTGCGTGCCATGTCACCCTTGTGAAAGTATTTGTCCTCCTTCTACCCACAAGGAGAAGTTGTTCAATCTGAACGATGGAGTTCCAGCGGGTTCTTCCAATGTACAGAAAAAAAATAAAAAAGGAACAAGGAGTTCCAAAGGTAACCCAAAGAAAGATTCAAAGCAAAAAGGAATCCTCAAAGTTGTAAAAGCAGATAAAGAAAATGAAACAAAAAAAGGAAAAGCAGAGGGACCAAAATCCGAAAGAGAAAAGGTAAAAAATAAGAAAGAAAAAGTAAAAGAGACAGATGAAAACGTAAATAAGGCAGATGAAAACGTAAAAAAGGCAGATGAAAACATAAAAACCGCAGAAGAAAACATTAATAAAACAGAAGAAAACGCAAAAAAGACTGGTGATAATGTGAAAAATCTAGGTACGAATGAAAATGAAAATCAGAAGAGGGAAATAGAAACGGGTACAAAAACCGATAGATCACAAATTGCAAAAGGGGTTTTGGGTACCAATGATGCAGACATTGGAGATCCCAAAGAAAATCCATATCTAGGAAAAACGGGAGACAATATGAACGCTAAACTGGACTCAGTCGGAAATGAAGGAACTTTCTCAACTTGTACACCACGATTTATTTGTCGATGTCCCAATCAACGAAGGCCGTTCTCCTATAGTGATCCATATCAGACATGCACACCCAAAGTCCATTTCAGTACGAATGTTCCTACAAGCTACAGCCAACAAAATAATGCCAGTGCAGTTTTCGATAACCGATTTGGAAACAGCAACAAAACAACGTATAATGGAAACGCTAGGTATATATGTAGAAGTTGTGAAGAAAAACTGTCCAGGTCATCACGTATGCGACAGTTTTGTTCCTTGTGCGGCAGGTGCAATATGCAATATTCAACTGTCTCAAGAAACAATTTCAGACCATGTACTTCTATGGGTGTACCGTTTTCGAGTTATCACAACCATCACATCTCTGGTTTTGATGGCTATTCCAGACCATCTGTGCATCATGAGACCTTTTCCAGGCCCGATAGTGCCATATCCGGAAGGAGTTTCCGTAAATGTGGCACGTGCGGTTCTGTTAGAATGCTGGGAGATCCCACATTGAGCAACATACCCGATCCCGTTAAAAACCGACCACATGATTATGTCTGTGGAGAAAAAAGAATTGGGCAGATGTCTTCCCTTTCCTTTAGATGCCAAGTGAATCCCCAGCAGAAGTCTTCATTGAAAATGAATGTGTCACAGAAAATGAATCTGATTTACCCATCCGATTCTAAGAAAATATCTTGCTTCCGTATGAGCAGCAGAGCCCTAAAAGAAAACTCGAGGGTGTGTTTCAAGTCCCGAACAGATATTGTGAATCAAACACTTACTAAACCTTATCATTTGTCTGAGTTTTGGATTAGAAAGTGAAATTCATTTTTCATTGATTTATTGTTGAAAAAATGTAAGGTTATGTTATTGATGAGTAATGAATTAAAAAAAAAATACAAAGGAGTTTTCAGAAATTAGTTGTTTATACAAGGCGTTGAAATTATTGACTAAAACAAATGTTTCCTGGGGTGTATATTTTACATTGAAACTTATGATTACATCTAATGATATAAAGTGTTATTTTCTAACAGAAAAATCAAGTTGGACCTTTATCCATTTGCTTAAATTATGTTACTAATATAATAAAAAATATTCAGTTCTGCTCAAAAACACATGACATTTGCAGATTTCAAATCACGAACGAAATTTTCGTTAGTTTTTATCATTTGATATCTACCCTCTTATGAATTAAATGGAAGTCAAAAAAAAACAAAAAATTTGCTGATGGTTTTTTTCTCGTAAACGGTGACTGCTGTATGGTTCTTTTGCTTTGTGCAGTGTCGGTAAAGTACGAATTAATGTTGCCACAATCATTTATTAAGTCGAACAGCTTCAACTATTGTAAACGTCAAAAGGATTCTGCGTTCAATAATTCGAAGTTATCGCGTTTTGAGCGGTGAATAATGATTTGTCACACAAATTACCCTTGCTTTTCCGAAGTTTGGTTGACTATTCATTGATTTTTTTAGATATTTTTTCATCATAACCCACTATCCACACATATTTGTGCAACGTCATGATTTAAATTCACAGTATTCGCTGCTATGCATTAATTTGTGAACATAAATCTTGTTCTCAGCCAATTTTCATTCTTTAAAAGACACCTATATCTAGGTTTTTTTTCATCTTTTAGGAACGCATAGGTAATTAGTTTTCAGGATTCCCTCTGTAGTAAAAAGAACCTTGGTGTTACATCTCTTTTCGAGAATGTCCCTTCAAAAAAGTTGAATTAATATCTGCTTCTTTGTTGTATTCGTCAACTTGACAATTTTTACTTGTCATTTCACTTTGCATTTTTCGTTTCAATTTTATCAAGTTCTGGCTGATATTTAATACACATTTAAAATTAATATGTTGTAATATGTGGGATGCTTTTCTGGATCGTAGCAGCCAGTCATGTCACGTCGGATTCAACAATTCCAGATCTCATTACAAGAAAAAGAACGACCTGCTATCAGTTGAATATCTAAATTACATCCATAAAGATATACTCAGTTATTTGGATCACTATCCTATGAAAAATTCGAAAGTGAAACCCAAGAAGATAACTCCCAGAACGAATCAGGAACAGAAAAAATCAGTGAAACCAGTACCTGCCTACTTTAGGGTGAATGTAGAAGCTCAAGACCTCAAAAGACCAACTCCTGTTCCTCTCTGCAAAGCTAGTAAAAATTGCAAATGTGGACCGAAATGTAAAAATACTGCAGGCTTGGAAAAACTCAAAAAAGAAATCACAACAATTTTGTATAAAAATGAACCTTCAAAAAGAGAGGAACAGCAATCAACGAAATCCTCTACAGTTTCGAAAACACTACCGACAAATGTTACACCCTCTCCACAGATACCCGAACGTATTGAAGTGATACCTCTCAAGAGCATTCTTCAGGGCACTATCAAAAAGGAAACTGACTCACAAAAATCACCAAAAATTGTAGATGATTCGCTTATATTGGTAGACACTTTGGAATTACATACTGGACCATCACACGGAACGAAACAAACAGAGAAAGATCCCTGCTCCAATCAACAAGAGAAAAGTTCAGAGCAGAATTCGGAAACTCGAGGTGATTTCCTCAGTCAGGCGCCTTACATAATATACAAGGTAAACACCGCATTTAAAACCAAATAGGAATAGATTATAGAGTGCCCAAATGAAAACGAAACAGAGCGGTCATCAGGCACTGCGTCATTATTTTTCATCAAAAGGGATATTTGTGATTTCGTTTTATTGCTCTTGTTATCTTTTCGATAGTCTTTGAATTTCAAAAATTCTTCTAATAGTGTTCTGAAAAAATACATAACAATATTTAAATTTGTTCAACTGCATTAATACTAATTTGCTGAATAAATATTAATAATCTGGTCAAGCCAGGATCCAAACAAAACAGGTCATCTTCGGAAGGGGGTGCTAGAGCGTGATTTCCTCAGCGCCTTCTTATTTGCATCTCTTTCTTACCATTATCCATGGCTCTCCGAATGCATACTGCCACCCCTTCGTTTCATATCAGTTTTAAGGGTAATGAAAAAGTATCAATATGATATTGCCATAGAATTAGGAATGGACAAGTGTGCTGCGGTATAGCGCAAAAGAGGATTGCGGTAATTGTGGAAGCGTGAACGACGTATACTTACTGCAACAACACATTTCCCAAAAGTCAATGACAGTAAGAAATTTCTCCGCGACAATTATCATTACAAACTTTGGGAGATCTCATCATTAGAACTGTCTGGAAAGAATAAAGTTTTCTTGCTACAAATATGCTTGATGTTCCGATTTCGAGGTGATGTACCTTTAGAAGTTTTCACTGTTGTGAGATTATACATTCCCCGGCAACTTGGAGAACATGGATTTGTGAATTTGGAGTATCTACGTAATATAATGGTTCCGTTAGGAGTAGGAGTCGGAGCATTTCGTTTCAAGGCATCAGATGATGAAATTATCTTGATGTTCAACACTGAACGAGGTGACCAAAACTTGGTCATTCATTTAGTATGAAAGTCGCAGAGATCATTTACTTCTCCTGCGGCTTCATAGGAAATAGCTGATGCCCAGGGTCTTCATTGTCTACCCTGACTAATCCAAGAACCCGGCTTTTGCCTTCATCATATCAAGGCATTCATTCAGGGGTGTTACGTTCTTCAGGAGGTGATTTCTTTGGCTTATTACAAAACTATTTACTATTTACGGCAGAAATCTTGGCAAGACAAATTCATTCTTGGCCCATTGCATCTGCTCAGAGCATATCATTCTCGGACCCAACGATTTTAACTGCATTTTAAGAGAAACTTCTCGTGAGTGAAGCGGTAGTGTGTCTAGGAAATAGTCTGAGCATTTACATGACGTGTTCAGTTTGCGACTATTACTTACTTTTTTCGTAGATAAGGAGGTTTACCAGATTTCAACACTTTATGACTAAAAGTGTTTAAATCTGTGAATGTTTTTGTGAATGTTTTTCTCGTATTTGCTTCATGTGAAACCAGCCAGTCTTCAAAGGAGGAAATGACGCAACTATTTTGTATTTTTTGGGGTCGTTACTCATCAGCTCGCCATAAGGCAGGTCCGTAGATGATGTCGCAGAACTTCAACAATATCTAACTTAACCTAACCTCACTTTCAAGATAGTGAATGCCTATGTGAAAACGATTGCCGCAATACATTGTGGGATGTTTTACATAATTGTTTCACCTTATTTATATTTCGTGACAATTCATTCTTAGTTTTTTAGTGTCCCCCATATGACAAGTTTCACCAGCGTGTGAAATAAATCTTCCAGTAGTTTTTTTACGATCAAAGACCTTATTTTGTTTAGCGGTGGATAATTTTCTACTGAAATGCGGGTATCTGTGACTTGTGACGATGCCAAAATCGATATATTGTCTACAGTCTGGCGACCATTAGAGACACCGTTTTAATCTTGAAAATTATAGTACAAGTTATACTACTAAATGAAACTAGATACTTTCGGGGATGGTTTCTCAAGCCCATTGAAATTTCGAAGATTTCACTGCAAATTGATCAAAAATGTCAGTCCAGTATCTTTCTAAACGGAATGACAGATTTGAATACGCAGTACCTACACTGGATGTAACGTGTTATCCTTGGTATGCAACTTCTTTTCGCAAGAGAAATTGGCATGTTTAGTTCAAATTAAATTTTTACATATTCTCAGTTCCATTTACCATTATGCAAGTAACTTGTTATTTTTGTGTGTTCGAGATCACACATACACATAAATCACATTTAAGACACATTTTTGAAAGTATTGCTAATAATGAATAATTCGAATGTCAGAATGTCAATAATTATAACGCAACCTTTGGAGAATAGTATGGTCCTTGCAGCGTCCTCAATCTTTTCATGTGATATGATAGGCTCTGAAGAAAAGTATTCGAAGTGTTTTATGAAAAATGTGATTTTTCTGTGGAAAGAAATGAGATATCAATCTGAAATATATTGTGTTACATAATTGGTAGCCCAGGCGAAGCTCTCTGGCTTACAGAGACAGGATTGCTTCTCTGATCACATCAGTACCACACCGTCAGCGGACATGAATATCCTTCTAGATCTACCTCCTCTATACGTGTTTCTGAAAAAAGGGCTAGATATAGGGGCTGCATATAGACTTCTGCAACAGACTGTTGGTTAACACTGGAAATCACAGCATTCTGGAAATCACCTCTGACTTTATGCCTTGAACTGTCAACTTCGAACTTCCTTATAAAGTACTGTTCCCGAGTAGAGACGACTGGATCCTCCAGAAGAAGGAAATATTGAGAGCAGATAGATGTTGGCTCACATATGGGTCAAAAATATCTTTCGGTTCTGGTGCATGTGTTTTCAGTCGCAGACCCAGGACACAGATATCAACCTGCCTAGGAAACAATGTGACCGTATTCCAAGCAAAAATTTACGCTATTTAATTGTGTGGGGACAGATTAAAAGAATCCCACCTTATATACAAGACAATGAAAATATTCTCGAACAGTCAAGCGGCATTGGAAGCTCTTGTCTCCTACCAAGCAAAGTCTAAATTGATAGCAAATTGCCAAAAACAACTCTCCTCGATAGGAAGACTTAACAGATTGTCTCTGGTCTGGATTTCCGGCCATACTGACCTGGAAGGCAATGAGGCTGCTGACTCCATTGCAAAGGAGGGTGATGTAAGCAGCTTCATCGGATCAGGAACTGTCATTGGTATCGCTTAAGTTGTTGCCAAACAAAGATTGAACACCTAGATGGCAAGAAGATTTATGGACTTCTGGCACAATCTTCCAGGATAGGCTCACTCCAAGAAGTGTATTCACCCATTGAAGCTTGATACCAAACAGTTGTTGGACTACAGTAGAGATGTCTACAGGTCACTGTCATTTGAATCATCATATGCAGATATTCGGACTGTCGGAAGACAATGTGTATCGCCTCTGTTTGGAAAATAATGAAACAGCAGAGCACATACTTTGTGCCTGCCCCGCGGGGCACCGAATCAGGTTTTCAGAGTTTGACCATCTGACCTGAAAGACCACTCACCATACAAACTAAGCAACTTCGTTAAGAAGCTGGGTTTATTTGGTTGGGTGTGAATAGGTGTGAGCCACAATAAACCCTTGTAGGTTGCGGTGGAGGGTCGAATAGACTCACTCACTCTGGACCAATCCTAACCTAATGTAACCTACATAATTAGTGATGAAAACTCTCTGAAGTGAATATTGAAACTTCTTCTGAATCAATACTTTGATTGCAAAATGTGAAAGAGGTTTGGTCAACTCAATATGCACCTACAAATTCCTTTAAAAGAAAAAACGCAAACACTTTTTTGAATTTGTTGAAACTTGAATGAAACTTTTTGATAGATTCAGAAGTATGAAAAATATTCCCATATGCCTCTCCGAAATCTCAATATACCTTTCCTCATTACCAACGAAATTAGAATCGAAAATTATTAGAACTATTATTGCATTCGTTGAGTTTATTTTTTGAAATTCTCAATACAATAGGAAGTCGAACAACAAGCAACTTACTTATTTTGCTGTATTCATGAAAATATTCCCTATAAACATTTATTAGCGACAAATTTCACAACAAAACAAGAGGTTGATTTTCCATCACTTCAGGAAAATTCGAAACATGTAAATTTGATTCGATATTTTCAAAATTATTCCTAATAAGGGAAATTTACATAGTCATAATTGCGGTAAACTATATAATAGTAAGTTTTTTTTGTTAACATTATTTGTATCCAAATATATAGTATATATTATTTTTGAACTCTTCCACTTGTTACAAATGTGGTCGAAGTATCTATACATTCAAAAGTCATTTGTTCCAAGACTTCTAAAGACGGTTTCATCAGCTGCCATTTTCCTTGTTTTTTTTTCAACCCTGGCTCCTCAGTGCAGTTATCTCAGTACCTGTAGATAAAATATGCATTATATCAAATATTAAATTGAAATATAATTTTTAAGGAAGATTAATTTTTGGGAAAGAAAGTTTTTGACTTTCTACTTTACTCTTTATAAAAAAAAAGGATAATCTTCCAAAGAATGGAAGAAATCAATTAATGTCAACATTACCTCGTTACAAAAATGTGTAGATCATCCAAATAAGTAACTCTTAGACACAAACTGGAAGAAAAAAGCCCCCCTCGAAAAAAATACTTTCGAAACAATTAATTTTATATGAACATTGCATATTGAGTTTGTACACCAAACATTCGTTGTGGAATAGAATCAAATATCATTCACAGGATTGCTCCACAACATTGTATATGAAAGAAGTGAGCTTTGACATACATGGAACACTATACCTTTATTTTACATCTTTCAATTTACCGAGTAATATACAGGGGGTTTCATTTGAAAAAATGAACTTTTGACAACTTTTATGCACAATGGAAATAATAGTAATTTCAGCACGCCCTGTATGATATGGAGTCGATTTCTTGGTGTTATTTGAATATTTCGAGTTTGTCCAAACTATCATCAAAATATCAACTTTCCATGAATTGAGAGTACTGATGTACTTAATTTCAATTAAGGCTATGTTTTGCACCATATTTAGCACAATTTATTTTTTATCTCGAAAACAGATAGGGATAGATATAGGACATTATTAACAAAAAAGTATTAAAATACCAGAGCGATTCCAAAAATGTATTGATATATGGAGTGTTCTATTTAAAAAAATAAAGTTGCTAGGGCTTTTTGATGGAAGTGGCAACGCTGCAATGCTGAAAATATTTTAGATCGATAGAACAGGTAAGGAAATGTATACAGAATCTCGCATATTCAGATATACAACTTTGTGCATCATCCAAATATCATAAAATGTATATACCTGTTATTTTTAGAACAATAGGCTACCGACTACGGATTTTCTATACTTTATTTTAATTTCGGGATTGTTATCTGCCTTTTATTTCAAGTGAATTTCTCATTGTTAACCGAAACTACTAGTCAGAAATGCTGTCAGAATACAATTCGACTTACTGATATTTAACTACAAAATTGAATCAACCTTACTAAGCAGCTACCAAAACATAAAAGATCTCGGGACCATACTATGGTTAATATGGGTCTTTCAGGTCAAATTTTTTTGTCCGCCTCCGAAAAATGTGAACGAGGTGTTAGTCGATTTGCTATATCGTGTTGATGATTTTTGTACAAATTCAAGTGCCGCTTTGAAAAAATCCAAAACAATTAACTTTAAAAAATTGTGTTTGGTTTTTTGCAAATATTCCAAAACTATTCGATGCTTTTCAAATTAAAAAAAATATTCAAAAAGAGAAGGAAATTTCCCCAAAATAAATCCTGCCATCCGAAACTATGGGACCAATATTTATGTTTCCAGAGCGTTGAAAAATATTTCAACTCATTAAATGTCAAAATCAAGAATTGAAAATATTCAGGCGCCTACCGGATAAATTAATGAACAATAATCCGCAGTCAAATAATTATATCGTGGTTTTCCTTTTAATTAAGTTAATTGACAATTTTTTATATTCAAATAGGAACATTATACGTGTGATGATCATTGAAAGACATATTTGAGAATTTTGTCATTTTTATAGCTATTTCTAGAAATGTCTCAGAATAGATTTCCGTTGGAGAAATAAAAAAAATATTAGTGGTAAAAAACATAGAAAGTTTAAAGTTTTTTTTTTCATTATGATTTTCTATCAACAATTTACTAAGGTTGAAAATTATAGAGCATCATTAATCATTGAAAATATTTTTTTTTTGTTTTTATTAATGTCGATCCGTTTTTCATGATCAGAAGGTACATGAAAATATTTTTTTTATTTTCATCCGCTACTGTTTAAAAACAAATTCGTTTTTTATGAGATCATTCAACCATAATTTTTTGAGACATGATATCTGATGCAAATTATGGTTTCTTGAAAAAAAATTATTGCTTGAAATCGGATTCATTCAACAATTTTTTTCTACCACTGGTAAATAATATTAGAAAACCATATATTCAAAATGATAATTCATATTTCTCGTTGATAACTGAAAAAACTGTTTTCATTCCAATTTTCATTGTTAAAAATAATTGATTTTTTTCTATATATGTTTCTTTTATGCGAAACAAAAATAATCATGTATTATATCTTGGGAGAAAAAATGTATCTATATTTTATATCAAATTTAAAAAATTCTATTCTTCTTCACTCAGTCATTCTTACTTGGTTTCTCATTTTTGAATTTATTAAAATTTTGAACTAATTGATATACGATGAAAAAACTCATGACTCATTTATTCTCTATTAGCTAAAGAATAAATTTAGCCCAAAATTCAAACCTTCAACCAATTAATTATTCCATTTGTTTATAAAAAATATCAGGATTTTTTAATAATTTTTGTTTGAATATATCATAAACTATAATGAATATGACTATGTAATAACTTTTCATCCGACGTATATTTATCAATAATTTGAGCTTATCCATTTGATTTTGAATCTATCATTTTATGAATTATGAATGAATGAAAGAACCGAGTCCTTCTGTATTCCTCAGCACCTAACTACAAAATTTGAAGGTTGTTTCTCATGTTTTGCTCCTTATAACCTGAACAATATTCTGTCATTACTTAATAATTCGTTTAACCTCTTCAAAAGAGAATTAAAATTAAAATTGATGAATACTTAGATTTGATATATTTATTTATTTATTTATGTATTTATTATTCCTATTATATTATATTATTATATTTCCTATTATATTGTGATACATCTTCTCCATCTGAATATGATATGTATATTGTTTGTTTATGTATTAATACTCTGTTACATCATAGTCTTCATTGTAATCAAAAAAATTTTCCACTTTGAAATGTGTATGTATATGATGTAGTATATATATATGATCATCTATAAGTTATATCCCTCTATATGAGGGATATCTGTGTTGCATTTGTATTTTATTTTAGTTTATAATATCTCATATTGTATTACACATGTCAGTTATGGGAAGGGTGGAAGGCAGCCTCCGGCTAACCCGATCCCCTTTGTGTCTAAAATGTATTTTTTATGCAGAGTAAATGTATTATTATTATTATTATTATTATAATAGCGCGATGTGTTGTAACCCATGAAAATCAATAGAACAGCGCAAGTTGGCGCCCGTGCAAGAGGTGACACGACTAGCGAGACACGTGACTCGCGTGGGACAGTGACTGAGGCACAGTTTTTCGTGACAATTTTTCCGCGTGTTGCCAAAGGCTTTGTATTGCACAACAACGCGTTTTCCATTTTTTCATAGATTTTTGTTATTTTCTTTTTAGATTGATGGTATAGAAAAAGTTGACTGAGGCTGTGAGGGGTTACAAAATGTTGTATGTCCCCAGCGATGAGAATTACATAAAAACAAAATGGAGAAAGAGGATTTCGAATGAACTTGCAGAAGAACTCAATTTGGAAAATGGTTTCGATTCATTCAAAAGTAATTAGTAAAATCACCATCACTCATCTTCTTTATTATGAACTGTCCACAGTTTTTGCTTTCCAAGCTCGCATAAGCTTCGGCTTTTGAGAGTTGTCGTTTGTAGGAATGCCACAGCTGGTTAACGGAAAAACATATTTTAACAGAAGAGAAGATTGTTGTGTGATTTTAGTTCATTAACTAGCAAAAAATAAAGCAAAAGTTCGTCTTCCGCATCATTGTCCTATTCTGATTCCGAATTCAATAAAAAGCAATGATTTCTTAACTTGGTTGTAGATAGCGGTACGATTGTCATTTCAACACTGGAGTTCAATTTGCGGAATATTCACGCTACGCGTGAGACACGTGCAGCTAGTGCATATTAGCTCAAACGCACACTTGCGCCTAGCCTAATGGATTTTTATCAAGTATAGGCCCGTTCCATCATATAACCGATAATTTCAGATACATCAGAAAATTTAATTAAATTATTAATTTAATCATAACCCTTCACTGACCTCAAACTACAGTGTCACACAAAATTATGGCAGATTTTATCAATTGAAAAACATCCAGTAGGCGTACATTTTTGTTATTTCCTCTAAGAAGCAGAATACAATTTTCCACAATTACCTTTTTTTAAATTTTGATTCTTGGACTTGAAGTTCAGAAGATATGCAGTTGTCGTAACATTCGCTTTCCAGTGATATGTGCCAATGAAAACGCTTTACTGGAGTTATAGCTTTTTTCATAAAAACAGTTATAAGAAATATGGACTCTGGGGAATTCAATTACTTACAATATTTATGGTTCTTTTTGTCGTGCGACCAAACGGAGGAGGAAGGGGTTAATAACAATAAATACGGAATTTAGTTTTTTTTTGCTTCTCTGCATTGAAACATTAATTACTTTCCACATTGAAATGGAGCAGTTCCCATGAGACAGGTATAACAAAGCAAATACCCTTCTGAAAGTGCTTCAATACAAACAGAGTGAGAACAGAAGACAGGAATGATAATAGGAAATTTACAAATGCTCATCACTGAATAGATTGATTTGTTTTGTAATATATTGTCATGTCACCACACAATTCCATACGCTGATAAATATGTACAAATGTTCTGTATCAAGGTAAAGAAGTAGAAAGCAAAAACTTTTCTTCCGCAAAAATTAATCTCGTTTAAAAATATACTCTTTCAATCTAAACAAGTTTCATATTGCTGAGATTTAACTGGGACGTCAGCAATTTCTGAGAATGTAGTGCCTACTATTTTGGAATTATGGTGAAATAGTTTCGAAAAGAAACGCAATATAGTAGCTGTTTCTGTTTAAAATCTGTTTTTCCGTTAATCAGCTGCCGCCCCCATACGAACGACAACTCTCAGAAGTTGAAAAACTTGTGCGAGCTAAGGACT